>JAIPRK010001539.1:0-57873 GCA_025469195.1 Chaitophorus viminalis
TCCGGTAATTTTTCTCGAATAGAATTTAACTTTTTTATTTCATCAATAACAGAATGATTTAAATTTGAAGGAATTATGGCTATGTCAAAAAGTGATTGTGGTTCGTAACCATGAACTAAATAAAAAGAGGTAAATCCCCCTTATATGTGTATTCGTACTGTCTCTTCTCGGTCCGTGCGATTGTCCGAGCGGCCGCTACCATAGACTCCTTCGTCAGCATACTTCGCGTATCAGTCCCACTTGCCATTTTACACACTCATCATATTAGCCGTATAATATTACTTAAGAAGTGATGTACGATGTCAATTTATGACCATCGTTACAGCAGTCATAGAGTTTTCCACACCAATGCAGACTACTGCACTTTTGCACCAAGTGTACACTGGAATAGTTCACTGTAAATCGTATTGTAATCATATAATCATTATTATTGTATTCATATAATTTGTGGTGCGACACAGTGCAAGAGAAGATGAAACATAAATCTGGTTGATAAGATACACCGCCGTAAAAGGCTCGTGCGATTATCATTGCACTCAGTGCAAGAAACTGGTATAGTGCATTGACGTGAAACATAAAATAGTCCACTCGGTGCACATTAATTTTGCCGATGGAACATAAAAATGTGCACTGGTGCAGTCAGTGCAGGTCTGTACTCGTAGGTTAAGTATAGTATATATATATATATATATATATATATATGTCGTAGACCCTAGATTAAAATACTTATTATATACCTAAATATATATATATATATATAATTATAATTATAATTAATTATATATATATTTAATCTATATGTAGGTGTAGGCACGTTAGCTGTTTGTACTTTGTACTCCGTTTCTGTGATAGACAGTTAATAGGTCTATGGACTAAAATAAACTGTGATCTATCCATAAATCATAATTGCGCCATCGTAGTCAGTAGTTTGTATATTATGCTAATATGTTCACAATTATGATAACACCGATTAGGGTATAAATACTATTACCATATTATGTATATAGTCTTTGATATAAGACTAACTGTGAAGTTATGAGGGTATTTATTCTGTGTGAGTGCACAGAATAAAGTTCCCTCGAATTCACATCGGATTTCGGTTCCTCTTATAGTTCTTATACGGTTTTTATGTACAATTGTAGAACAATGCACACTTGTACCACAGGGCACAGGCCACAGACCATGACAAGAAAGTCTAAAATTTAATTTGTCATGCCACAGACTACATGTCATACTATGTATTATGTAATGTAAATGTGTAATCATAAGATTTTAGAGGGCTATGTAAAATAATTAATAAATATCTAAGGGGCAACCCTTGATTTACATAATCTGTGTTTGCACCACGGCTATATATTATTTTTAATCATGAATTTCTCTTTAGCTTTTTTGAATGCTTGACAAGGTGGATTTATACATGCACCTTGGTGCTTGAACATTAGAATAGTATAATTTAATTGTATGGTCCCCATATATTGGAAAAATACTTAAGTAAAAATTTTAACGAAGGTTGGTTGTTACTTGTTTTTCCACTTTCGCTTTTCTGCGAATTATATTTATAATTATATTTAATATTAAAAATAAATAAAATTTCTATTTTTTAGAATTTTCATCATACTCTTATCAATGGAAAAAAAATATTAAAGATATCTTAGTGCCGTGCTTACAACTTCTTTGGTATAATGTGAGATAAAATGTTTTGGTTATAATGGTTAAAATAAGGCCGTGGTTAATGCACTCTTAGAAACATAACCTCGTATTTGTATTCTGTTGAAGAATAGATTTTGGAGTATAACTATATCCAATATCCATGTTAATACTACAATATCTTCTTAGAATATCGTTACACAATTAACTTATTAAATCATTTGTCTTTTTACGAGTGTATTTAGAAACTTTCTAATTCGTCATGTCTGGATCAATAAGTGCATTGACGGTTGCTGGGTCCAGGACATCTGGAACACCCATTCGTACTCAAAATGTGATGGCTGCAAGTGCTATTGCAAATATTGTTAAAAGTTCATTGGGACCGGTTGGCTTGGATAAAATGTTGGTCGATGATATAGGAGTGAGTTAAATACTTTTTCAATATTTTAAATAATATGGAAATATTTTATGAATTTTTTAAATATTGATTTCAGGATGTTACTGTGACCAATGATGGAGCTACTATTCTGAAGTTATTAGATGTTGAACATCCAGCTGCTCGAGTTCTCGTTGAATTGGCTCAATTGCAAGATGAAGAAGTTGGAGATGGTACTACATCAGTTGTAAGTATATTCATATGTTATATGTTCATATTATTATTAAATATTTTTGAATTATTATTTTTGGTGAGCTTATTTACTGCATCTGAAAAACGACATTTAAATATTTAATTTTGAAAAGAACTTCTAAGAATTAGCTTTAAATATACATTTATATTTACAATGTTTTGTTAATTGTTTAGGTCATAATAGCTGCAGAGTTACTGAAAAATGCAGATGAATTAGTTAAACAAAAAATACATCCAACATCAATTATTAGTGGATATCGTTTGGCATGCAAAGAGTCTTGTAAATACATACAAAATAATTTAACTGTAGGTGTTGATGATTTACGACGTGATTGGTTGGAAAATGCTGCTACTACATCTATGTCTAGCAAATTAATTATGGCTGATTCTGAATTCTTTTCAAGAATGGTTGTAGATGCTTGCATGCTTATTAAACGACCATCTGATAAGCGTGGTGGTGTGTCTGTTCCCATTAAAACTATTAATGTTCTTAAAGCTCATGGTAAAAGTGCCCGGGAAAGTTTACTTATTCATGGATATGCTCTGAATTGTACTGTTGCCTCGGAAGCAATGCCAAAAAAGATTACTAATGCTAAAATTGCGTGTTTGGATTTCTCTTTACAAAAAACTAAAATGAAATTAGGAGTACAGGTTCTGGTCAATGATGTTGACCAGTTAGAAGCAATTCGCCAACGTGAGTCTGATATAACTAAAGAAAGGGTACAAAAAATTTTAGCTACAGGAGCTAATGTTATATTATGTACTGGTGGTATTGATGATATATGCTTAAAGTATTTTATTGAAGCTAAAGCTTTAGCTGTTCGCCGTGTAAAGAAAGTTGATTTGAAAAGAATTGCTAAAGCTACAGGTGCATCTTTCTTGACTTCTTTAACTAATATGGAAGGAGAAGAAATATTTGAAAGTTCTAGTCTTGGTGAAGCAGCTGAAGTTGTTCAACATCAAATATCTGATGATGAATTAATAATTATTAAAGGCCCAAAAGCTCAAAACGCAGCATCAATTATTCTACGTGGACCAAATGATTTCTATTGTGATGAAATGGAACGTTCCATTCATGATGCTTTGTGTGCTGTTCAGCGTGTACTTGAATCAAAATCAGCTGTTGCTGGTGGTGGAGCTGTTGAAGCTGCCTTATCTATATATTTAGAAAATTTCGCTACATCATTAAGTTCTCGAGAACAACTGGCTATTGCTGAATTTGCACGTTCTTTGTTAGTTATACCAAAAACTTTGGCAATTAATGCTGCACAAGATGCTACAGAGTTGGTTGCTAAATTGAGATCATACCATAATGAAAGTCAAACCAGTAGTGAAAATGATGTTTACAAATGGTATGGATTAGATTTGGAAAATGGTGAAATACGAGACAATTTAAAAGGTGGTGTTTTAGAACCTGCAATATCTAAAATCAAATCATTAAAATTCGCAACAGAGGCTGCAATAACTATTCTCAGAATAGACGATATGATTAAATTGGATCCTGAACAAAAAGCTGGACGTGGTTATCAACAAGCATATGATGCTGGAGAGCTTTAATTAACAAATGTCGTTCATGAAAAATTAACATTAGGTTACTAATATTTTTAATACCTTTCTTATAATTGTGCAAGAATTGCATATTTTAATTTGTTATTATTTAAACTATTTTCATGCCTACTGTGCTTACATAATAATAACATTCACTTACAAATACATTTATAAATATAAGTATTACTTTTTTTTATATACCTATATTTAATAAACCGTCATTTTTACTAAATTAAATTGTTGATTATTATAAAATTTGATAAACAAAACTTCTTAAGTGATAATTACAATTAAGGTTTGAAATAAAATTTATATTACTGAGTATAGAAACGAGCTCATTAATATTCAATTCCAAATTTTAAAAGAAAGTAGACTTCTTAATTGAAATTATCATTATAATTTTGATATCAAGTGCAAAACATTGCCTTGCAGCATAAGGCAGCTGAACATAATGTACAGTCACCGGTTTGAAGCCGGGCACAGCTGTCCGGTCAGAAGATGCCGCTACCACCCCCTCCCAAACCATAACACATAATTTTATTGAGTCTTCATAAAAATAATCGTTGAATTTAATGGCCATGATGCCCAAATCTCCCTAACAAAAAAAATTTGATATCAAACAATATAAATTATTCAGGGTAATATTTAACCAACTTCAATATAATCACGTTATTTTAATATTTATATGAAATTATTGATTATCAAATAATTATCTACTATATTTTATAAAATTATTTTTTTTTTTAACTATCCTTACTTCTAACATGGGATTTTATTAAAAAGCAGCTGATTTTATGAATAACATTAAGAGCCACCCCACCAAATGTAACTGGTTAAATTTGTTTTTGAAAATATTCAGTAACCTTCTGCTTAACTTGTATTCAGATTATATATTGATACAAAATGTGTTTAAGTATAATTTTTATTTTATTTAATTTTGACATTTAATAATTATCTTTTAATGTAGTAATCCTCTTAGGAAAACTTTAAATATATTATTAATAACAAATGCGCCATATTAATCCCCAGAATTTGTATTTCAATTTCATGTTTATCGTAGATATATTATATTAATTTATCATGTTTTCTAGGTATATGTGTTCATTCAAATCCATTTAATATAACTTACATTTGTTATGCATAACTGTATAAAATTAACTTTGAAACTAAATCCGCTCATGGAGTTTTCTAGAAGGTAATATTTCACATACACAACTCACATAATAATTAAAATATCGTATGAACACTGATAATAGGTCAGTTTATGCTAATATTAAAGGCTCGGTCAAAACAGAAAGCACTATACTAAAATGATTTGGTACATAACATAACATTCAAAATCTTCCATTTCTACGGGGGAAAAAAAATACATTTAGTATAATATAAGTATCCAATATGTACCTATATTTCATTAACTTCAATGTACATACACAAACATGGATCCAGAAATCCTAAATGAGGATGGCTGTCAAAAATGAATCGCTATTTTCATTAAATGGTACATGTAATATTTGTACCCGACTAATTACAATTATCTAAATTAAGATAATTTATAAATGAATACCAATCATATCATATAGATAACATGTTTATTATACAATACAATTACTTTACAGGAACCAATTTAATTGAACTTAAAATACAACCAAAGGGGTGAGATAAAGCCCCTCCCTTTGGCCTATAAATATATATATAAAACCAATAGAATATTCTGGATTAATAAATATTATAAGTAGGTAGGGATTTTGATACAAAAGCATTTTTTTTCCGGTGTTTTGAAATGTTGCTCTGCGAGTATAAAATGTGTTTGGATGATACTAATTATGTTATAGTATTTTTTATATTGCATTTTTTGAAGTTTTTAGTGAATTTTTCACAATTTCTTAATAGAATAAAAGAAAATTGTTGAGATTCACAAGGGACTTTTGGTAAACCGCCAACAGTACAAATATTAAATTATGTATAGTATCATCATAAAGTTCTAGAGATTATAATATTGTATAAAGAAAGGAACTGCTGCACATTACACAAAGAAAATTAATACAGAAAACGAGACTTCAAAGGGTAAAATATGAAAAACTGGTGATTTTTCACACCGATTAGTTCAAACTTATTTGCATTCTGTTTGATTACCCACGTCCACAATAGACTGGTACACTTGTAATAGGTCTTATGACTAACAACATAGCATTTGAACTTCCAAATGCAAATTTGCTATTATAGATATTATAAAATGAAGTCAACACATGAAGGTGTAGTGTCCATTTAATTAGACATTAAAAAAAAAAAAAAAAAATGTTGATAGAGAGCAGTATGGTTATAAGATAGGGGTAAATGTAAAACAAATACATATTTTAATAAATAAAATTTACAATAAATAATAAATGAGTAAAAATTAAAACATAATTACACAAATACATAGGAAAAAAAACATTAAATATTAAAGGGTATTCAGGTTTTTAATCGCACAACTATTATAAAACTATACTACATTTCCAACTTTTTAATAATTCAATAATACAAATAACAATTTATCATGATGCACAATCAAGATAATTTTCCATGTACAATGTATTAATGAATATTTTTAAGTATACAAAACAAACACGTTTAAACAATTATAAATAGTGAGGGCCAAGGTTTTAAAAACTTTATTACAGCAAACAATTAGTTAACATTATTGTATACAAATATTTATAAGAAACATTACAACAATAATTTCAGATAATTACACATAATACAATAAAAATTTTTTTTTTTTTTTGTTTGAAAAATACTCTGTAGAAAAAAAGCTGTACTTGCATAATACATACAACTTAGATATTTTAAATTAAATTCAAATTGAATGCCTCCAAGAAAAGAATAGCCTTTCATAAGTTATATAATATGATGTATAATCTATGTACAGTAAGTAGTATAAAACATTTAATGGTAAATTGTACTGTTAATAATCATCTAGGCTACTCTGTTTTTTTTTTTTTTTGAGCACTAACAAGATTCTTTCTGCTCTCTTCAATTGATAAGTAATGGACATTATCGCACAACTATTTTCTTTAAGCCTATCTACTTAATATTAATTAAGTGTAAATGTAAATATTTTATACATTGTGTCTCAATAAATATTAGATATTAAAAAAATATCTAAATTATATTAAAATTAAATTATTAATTAGTTCTGTATTAAAAATAAAAATAAACTAATAAAAATGTTTCTATAAAGCAAACCATTTTTATTTCCTATGTAATAAATGTTAAAATAAAAAAAACTAATTAAAAGAAATTGAGACACTTTGCATAAAATATTATGTATTCATCACTTATGTACATAAATATAACATAATATTTACAAATACCTTTTTAATAATCAAAAAACTAAATATAGGTATAAAAAAAAAATTACATATAAAACATTTTAACAGTTAACATAAACTCTAATTATGAGCAAATAATTATGACATGTATATATAAAAACTAAAGTCACATTCAGACTCGAGTTGAATTCAATCGATAAAAAGTGGAGCAGCACAAATATTTATTTTAGTCATATAATAAGGTTATAATTTAAAAATAAATTTAGTGCATAGTAATATACTATTTGTTTAATAAAAAATTATTTTATTTGTTAAGACAAATTCTGTTTTAATATATAAAATATTTATTAGTATTAAAATGATTTATATAAGATTTAATTGGAAGTTAATTATATAATCAAGTTTATTTCAATAGAAATTATTGTACACAATTAAAATTCTTAGACTAAAAAAAGGAGGGAATCCAAGTGTTAATTAGCAGTACTTTATTAAGGAAAGCTACATAAATGAGATCCTAGTGTACATAGGGTTATTTTTAACAATTCTCGAAAGATTAAATAAAAAAAATTTTGGGAATAATATAAAAATATGGTCAGCAACCATATAAAAAATACAAATCTTTTTAAATTTATATGCAATATAAAATATCCATTTTTTAGTATGAATTTTTGTATAGAAATTTTTTTTAATTGTTTTTATTTAGTTATATTAAGATAAAATAAATTATTAATATAGTTAAACAATTCGCAACATCTTAAAGTTTTGTTGTGTTAACCAGGTATGATGATTACAAAAACATAGTTACTAAGTACATATTAGTTATTAAATATTATAAATAAGTGCCTTTATAACATAAAATCTTTCAAAGAATAAAATGGCACATAAACTGTTTAGGAAATATGAAAATCTATGAAACTTAAAATTAAACATCCAGATATTGTAAACTTCAGGTTTCACATTATCTATTGGCAGCTAGAGAGTAAAACCATTGTCAATTTATAAAATCCTTAAATATTAATATTAATATTATGATTCTGCATGGCACCTAGAGTGGCTAGAGTTTTTTTAATACGTAATGCAGTAAGACGAGCAGATGCAGTATGATACCAACACTCTTGCATTAATTTGCTCATTGTTTGCAAACACTATAATATAAATATATATTTAAATTATGATTTAACAGCTATGTTTTGATTCGAAAATGTGAAATATAATTTTTATTTTACCGGGTATGCATTCCACCTCTGTGGAATAGGTGGTCGTCTAATTTCTAAACAAACAACTTTGCGCATTTCATCAATAGTAGGATCGGATGGTACACTATCATAATATGGTAACTGATATTCTTCATGAATATTTCCAATATTACATCTCCTTGTTATTTCCCATAGAATTAAGCCCAATGCATAAACATCGCCTCTTTTAAATGAATCAAAATGGTTCATGTTAATTGTTTCTTCCAAAACCTATATTAAAAATTATATTAAAACTAAACCTTGATACCTTAATTATTTATGATAATACCTCAGGAGCCATATATCGTTTTGTGCCTACTCTATGATTTAATGGTATATCAACTGTGTCCATAGTAGTGTCATATCTTACAGCTAGTCCTAAGTCACCAATCGCACAAGTTCCATTAGATTTAACTAAAATATTTTTTGATTTGAGATCACGATGCGCAATAGCCGGTTTACCTGAATTGCATAAAATGTAATAAATATGTAATAAAAATAATAATATAAAGTATAACTAATTTTTTTTAAATGTTTAAGTTAAAATTTTATTACCTTGAGTGCCAACAATTTCCATATGTAAATGAGCTAAACCTGTAGCTATAGATAATGCCATGCGAATCATTCCATTAGTATCCACTGTACTCAAGTTCAAAAAATCGAATAATGATCCATTTTCATGGTAATCAGTTATTAGCCATAATTGAGTCCATGTTCCGTTATCTAAAATTATTAATATTAAAACCACTATTTTACTATCTGGTTAAAAGCATTATTTTAACCTTTATTATCTGCAGCAATAAATCCTAATATATTATCATGTCTCAACATTACAGTTTGATATATCTCAGCTTCCCTAAACCATGAACGTTCTTCTCTAGAAGAAAAAATTTTAACAGCCACTTGTTCCCCACGCCATTTGCCTTGCCATACTTCACCAAAACGCCCTTTACCAATAGGTACTCCAAGTTGGATTTGACGAGCAATGCTTCGTTGGACCAAAAGTGGCAAGCCTATAACATAAAAAATTAATCAAATTTAAAGTATACAAAAATTAGTTATACAAATACAAACCTGAGCCTGATCCACTAGTAGTCATTTCAATCATATCCCTTAAAGAAACAGCTGCAGCTAAGATAGGTTGCTGATCAGCAGCTATGTTTCTAGGAGTTCGTAGATACCTAATATTATGACGTTTGTTTGATTCAACCCAAAAATTCATAATAAGCATGACCACTAAACATACAACTCCTATTGGTCCAGCTATTATAATAGCCAGTTCCCATGTGCCCAATCTTTTAGTTTTATGGCCATTTTCAGTATCATCTATATTGACAATGTAGAAATTCATATATGGCATAAATTATTTTTCATATACCAAGAATTATAAATTATGGATTAGAAGCGTTTTATAATTACATATATAGTACAAAAATAGATGATTTGTTTAATAATTTTCAAATCATAACGATAAACAACTAGCTCGATTAGTTTTTTAATATCAATTTATTTAAAGGGGCACACACACAAAAATAATTTTTTTTACATTAAATTATTGTATCTATGGGCTATATGAAGTGATTTGGTAAAAATCCAATATAAAACAAATAGTACTTTAAAAGATATTAAGAAATCTAGAATATTTTTGTCTATATATTTTCATTATAATAAATGGCTATAATGGGCCGTTTATCAAAAACATCTCTTTTAACAATTTTAATACTTAAAAAACTATAAATTGTATTGAACTTCTGATACTTCTATTGTTTTAAGCACAAAAAACCACATTTAAAATTAATTATTCTTATTTATTAAAATTATTAAATGTTAAGGTAAGTTAATCGTTGTATAAAGTGAGGAACTTTTACACGTATAAAATAGGCATTTACGATGAGTCAGGCCCACCGACTTATTTTTTCAATTGCTCATAACATAATGAATAATGTGAACTAAAACGTAAAATCTATACCATTATTATTAGAATTTTTCTTTCAAATTAAAAAAATTATGTTTTGTATTGTGCGCTCCTTTAAAAAAAAAAACGCAAACCCATGAATTTTCAATTCTTGTAGAAAGTATTCATGCAATGTTAGAAAATAACAAATTCTACCTGGAGGTTTAATATGTAGTTTTGGCTTAAGATCTTTGTTACATAAGTCATATTCTTTACAACATTCAGTAACAAAAGAATCATTATGTTTGTTAGGGTAATGGCATGTAAAAGGTTTTTCTCGTGGGATCAAAATGGTAGACTCCAAACATCTAAAACGAGCATAGTTACCAAAAAATCAAACAGGTTAATAAACACCAAATAAACCTTAAAATGTTAGCCTACAACTATAAGTTTAAAATTTTATAACAACTATAATAAATCATCTGTTAATTATAAAAAAAATACCAAAATTATTGTTAAAGGAGCAGACAAAATATTTTGAAATATGTTACAAAATATGTGAAAAAAAACCTTTATTTACTATTGTTTTACTTTATTTTATTTAAGATATGGGGAATTTCAATAAAATAGTTATAAAATGTCCCTCAGTAAATTAATTACATATAAATGATTACTCATAACATCTTATAAATATTTGCTTTAGATTAGTGTTTTAAATATAATTTATGTTTTTTTTTATAATATAATTTATATTTCTTACATATGGCATACCTAGGTGGCAATAGTAAGATTTGAGTATCTGTTAAATTTGAGGGATTCAAATTAAATTTTATTTTTAAAATTAAAATAAAGGGAAAGACATTTTTGTCTACATTATTATAGCAGTAATTTGTGCTACAGTAGTTACAAGTTACAGCACATGCTTATTTTTAATGTCTTATTAAAACTTATTTTCCAAGTATTTACAATATAAATATTTTAAATTTCAAAAACTCTATTATCTTAATCACTTAAATATTGAATATAAAAAACAAATATAATTAATTAATTAATACATGATAAATTATTGTAAAATTTAAAATGATCAAATAAAATATCAAATTAAGTATTCCTACACGGCCATATCTTATGGATTAAATTATTTATTTATTAAAATATTATAGTTCATAGTTCCAATTAAATCATATAAGTATTCAAGTCTTGAAAGACAAATTTCTTTTAAACTTCAATAAAGCATTGATTTAAAAACTAATTACTCCCTAAAATATTAATATTAGTCAATAAAACTAAATAACTCCACAACAGTTAAATAGGACACACATAAATCATTAATAAACCTGTAGGTTTAACTTCAACAAGTTTTGGATATAACCAGCGATTGCAATAATCTCGATCTTGACAACACAACATTGAAGTTTCATCCAAAAACTCTCTTCGAAAACATAAATTTGGTTTTTCTGGTGGAAAAAACTGCTGCTTGTGCAAACAACTTAAACCAAATTCCCAGCACAAATTATTGAAAATATGCCAAATGATAAATATTTGAACAAAAAATTAAAATAAAAAGGCATATAGATTTAGGGACAGACTATAATTTATGAATTCTTATTTATTAGAAGTCATCCTAACTCCATACAAGTTTAGTATGAATAACATGGTAAAATTTTGTTTCCCTTCCCTCACAATTTATATTTATGTTTTATATTTATTGTTTTGCTGATTTGTGATTTTAAAATTATAACTGTTAGACAATAGGTAAATATAATTATAATGAAATACATAGTAATATAATATAATTAAGTTACTTTATAAACAGGGTAAATAAATGGCAAAATAATAATTATTTTGTTGTTTACTATTGACCAGTAATTTTAATATAATATACTGTTTCTTAATAATTACTAAAAAATACTTAAAAAGTATATTTCAAGCTAAGCCACGATAAACAAATAAGAAACTATTAAGTTACCTTTATTTTTTTATCTACAGAATTCCAATTATCTATTATATTTCAGTACACTCTCACGCATACAGTAAACAGTATGCTAAGATTAAATGAACTTTCTGTAATTGTAAAATTTATTTAATGTTGTCAATTAAATTAGGTACTTATAAATGTTATGATAAATATATTTTTTAAATAACACATCAAGTTTATATTAGTAAAACTAACAAATGGCCATACAATACATACATCATTTTTTATAAATTTGTTTTTGTTGATAAGATTATGGATGATTTAAATGAATATTAAAAACATAAATTTATCTAATAAAAAATGAGCAAAAGTAATTTAGAGTATAATTGACAAAAATAATTATTAAAATATCATTGTTCTTACCTAGATGAATGTCGAACCACACCAGTATCTTTGTTAAGTGATATACTTGTAAAACAATATCCATCGGTATAGCAAGTGAAGTTTGTATCAGCACATAGATCACAATAACACAATAAACCTTTAAACAAATAATCGTTAAACATAATTTGAGTGAATAATTTACTAAGTAAAAGTAGCATTCAAAAAGATTATGAGAAATTCATTGACTAACCATAGGTAGAATGACAAAAAGAAAATAGAAGGAGACCCACAGCCACTGCACACTTCCATTTGGAAGACATTATAATAGTGTATTGAGTCCTTTGCAGTTTTATTGATCGTTATCCTTAAAAATTGAACTTGTCAAATAGTAATCGACTTCAAGTGCAAGTACCTACATATCTACATATTTTCAATTTTGCTTTTGATCCGATAAGGACACATGGTTTAAAAACAAATCAGTGAACTACGCATATCTAATTGCAAACAAATTAATACAACTATTTACTAATCAATTGGTTAAGATAGTAGTACAACACATTTAAACTAATGTTTTGAACATGCTATTTTTCGAGAACATGACACTTGAAACTTTACATAATAACAATATTAACATATTATATAGGTATTTAAATAACTCATTACTCATTTGTCATCGCAATCAGATTATACGAAAACAAATGATAAAATTAAATTAGAAATAAACTAAACTTTTTACTTATTAAGTTATTACTTAAGTACCAAAACATACGACAGGAAGTACTTATATCACATTACCACCTACTACAACCACACTATACCAAAATATTATTTTACGGTATAAATGGTTTGTTGTGCACAGTTGTACAGTAGGTAGTATATACTGTGGTACAGTCGTGGAAGAAACATTATCAACAATTTATTCATGAAGCATAGACCTGATAAGAAAAGTGTCTTTCTGTGGCAGACTTGAAAGACTACGATACTGATAGTACCATAGACATATTATTATATAAATATATTATAAAAATATAATTAATATATTTATGTCTAAGAACATTATTCCGTGATAGTACGTTGTAATACGATGACTACGATGTAGAAATAAATAATATTTGAATATGCTCTTATAACGTCTTATGTCTATGCTAGTATGCTATATTGTAATTTGTAACATCATTTTTTTCAATAGAATGTACTGTGTCTATGTTGCATGACAAAAAAAATCATTTTTTGTTATGCTATGCAGTATAGACGATGCCTAAATAAACATATTCTATTATTTGGTAGGGCTATGGTAAAATAGTCATAGTAGATATACTAGATAGTAGATACTACGTGATCGTAGTATAATGTCATGAAGCATGAATGGCACTATGGCAGCTTGCTTGCTAAGCTATAAAAAACAATAAAGATGCTGTTACACCACTTATATCCAAGATGTATTGGTTATACCATTATAACTCATGGATGCCGGAGTAGTGGGGTACTGGGCATGTCTATGGCAGTGGTGGTCAAATGATTTTGTCATGGGGGGGGATGTCATTCTAAAACATTTGACGTTAACTTAATTAAATACACATTATAACAATTGTCAATTTTTTAGTAATAACATAAACTATTTTGTAATAAAATATAATATACACTATAAACAAAATAACTAAACAATATTCATACAGTTTTAAAAGTAATAATTTTATTTTTATTTATACTTTAATATTTAATTTATTATAAATAATAGATTTCGCCTTCAGTTTAAGTAAAGTAGTTACTAAATATTAGGTAACTGAAAATTAATACGTTAAAATTTCTATTTGGGTAGGTACTTACCTAATTTAGGTTTTATGATCCTAGACTCTAGAGTCTCATCTGTCACTTTTTGTGGCCAAGGAATATCTGATTCAGAAGCATCTACATTGACATTATATAATTGTTTGTTTTTTTTTATTTCAATATTGAGCCATCCTTTCTTTTTGTACTCATAATTAATTATGTTAATTTTATTTGTATAAAATATACTATATAATATAATATAATTTTGTATAGCTGAATCGTTGAAAGACAAACTTTTACAATATTATAACGTCTATAACTCGGCGATTTAAACTTTAAAACTATTTAGTCATATTATTAATTCAACATTCAAGATAAATCGAATAACTAATAGCCCCGCGCTGGCTACGGAATACGAATACATATCGCCCGTATCGATATCGGTATGCACGGAAAGGAGGATGTTAATTGTTACTTGTTAATTGTTTATAGAATATTCTCGATTATCGGCGGGTTAATTCCCGGATATTTTGTATAGACAACTGAATAGTAAATATAAATAATAATAATAGCCTAATTCATAGATATGACGATATGAGTCTAGATAGTAGATAATAATAATTATTATACTATACATAAAAACATACCCAAAATAGATTATAGTTTATTTTATCATAGTTGTATATCGTAAGACGTAAGATCTACTGTAAAAATGTACCATTAATAATTATTTGTTTTTAGAAAAAAAATTAATACCCATATTTATAATAGGTTTAATGTGCATGAAATATAAGTATTGAAAAAAGGTCATGGGGGGATCTATCCCCCTAATCCCCCTCGTTTGACCGCCACTGGTCTATGGTATTGACTACGATTTAAGATATTATATAAATTTCATGTCTTAAATCTTGGTGTTGACTACTGAGCCAATTGATGATACTGATGGTTATTTGAATGTTTGATACAGGAATAGAAATATAATTTATAGATTTTTAATTTATCAACCTTGAATCAAATTACAATAATTAATATGAATTATGAATCAATAACCATTTATCTTAGTATCTTGCAAACTACAGTAATTAAAATTAGTCATAGATAATAATTTTTAACAATTTTCTCAAATTTTTCTCCCAATAAGTCAAGTTTTCGTAAAAAATGAGAGAATATAATATAGTAATACCATTGATTATAAATATTAATTATTAATAATATTTATAAATTATAATCAATGGTAATACGCATATGTTTGTGTATTGTGTTTAATTCCCTTGGTTAATTTGAATGTTTTTATAAACAGGACAATTTTTTGATACTCTAATTTATTAAGAACATTCCATAGTTACAGAGAAAAAGAAAAAAATTATTTTTGGAATTTGGGAATTCATTAAAATTAAGAGGACAGGAAAACAACTAGCCATGATTTTCCTGTTTCTATGACACACGCAAAATATGGATTTAGACAATTTTAAATTTTCTATTTCTAATGTATCTGTAATAATATTCATAGTGTCCATAATCGATCTATTGATGCAAAAGGAGATTGATAACCGTTTTAAAGTTGTCATGGTCTTCTTTAAATCGACAACTCCGCATTTATTAAATTTTGTACTTAACATACCAAAGAATGAATTTTAGTTGATTATTATGTTTCCAAATGGTTGAATTTTATTTTTGAAATTTTGAGGCAAAAAAAAAGTCAATCTTAAGAATAATTTACAACAGTTTCAATAACGAAAAATTTAAATTATTTAAAAACAGCATTTTTAGTGATAATTATATCTAGATATTTTTGAGAAATTAATCATCAACATTTGTATACTTTTTGATGGGTATTTAGTATTTACATATAAATATTCAACCTGTAATTTTTAATTATTGTACACTTTTTTTTATTATTTATTATTATATAGTTTTTAATTCAAACATTTCAAACTAACATAAAGTAACAAAATATATTATACTTAAACATTAACAATAATTAATTTTTTGATGAATCAACATTTTTTGAACTTTCAAGAGTATTAAACTCATACAACTCAATAGCACGTTTTTCACCATTTGGTGGAGGGCCTATTAATTTTACCATTTCATCATAATTAATAGATTCTTTTCGTAATAATTCTTCAGCAATCTGAAATGGTATAATAATATTACTTTAATCAAGTTTAAACCACAAAATTATATTATTTATAGTGTACTAAATGTTTAAACATTGAAATACAAACAAAATATTAATCTTCATTAATGTAATGAGAAAGTTATTTTCTTTTCTAAGTAATTTTAGGTCAGGATAAGAACGTGTTTGTAAATAATCCATATGCAAAATTAACATTTTAAATATATGGATTAAAGACATATTAAACAAAAAATATAAAACTTAAGTATAAATTTAAAGAACCATACCAATTCTAGTTTATTATAGTTTTCTTTAAGAAGTTTTTCTGTTTTGAAATAAGCTTCAGCGACTAATCGAGAAACTTCAGATTCCATAAGTGCTGCTAGTTTATTACTATATGGTCGCACACTATCTTTTGTAACTTCAGGAAATGACAATAACCCTATTTTATCATTCATTCCATACTGACGTATCTTAAATTAAAATTCAAAATGCATTATGAATATATAATAAGTAATAACAAATAAAAATATGTTTTTAAATTATACTTGAGCATTTGCGATTTTAGTAACTTTATCTAAATCATTTTGAGCTCCAGTAGTAATACTGTTAAATACTATTGATTCTGCTACTCTGCCACCAAGCCCCAAACACATTTTTTCAAATAACTATAAAAAAATATTCAACAAATAAATAGTTCATAATATTAACAACAACTAAAATATTATGTCAAGCTGTTTTAAATATTTTGAACAATTTAATCTAGTAATGAAATTATCCTACAGTGAAACTTGTATATTCAAGAATTGAAGAATCTCTTTTTAAAATAAAAACCTGTAAACATGATCGGTTTACCAAGATAAATTTTAATGATAAATAATTATGTAAAATTAGTTAACAAAAATTATGATAAATTAATTATAAAAAATACAGAAATTACTTAATAGAACGGTTATATCCATTTTTAAAAAAATATTAATGTTTTTAAATACTTTGATATCACTTTCTTGTTAGAAAGAATTCAAACTTACAGCTTGTTTTGAAAGTAGATAGCGTTCTGTGGGTGTATACTGAGCAAATCCTAATGCTGCATTAGTCCTTGGAACAATTGTAACTTTAAGAAGAGCATCAGTAGTTGGTAACAACCATCCAATCAACGCATGCCCTGCTTCATGATAGGCAACAATTTTTTTTTCTTCAGGAGAAATCGCATGAGATCGTTTTTCTGTTCCTCCAACAACACGTTCAACTGCATAATCCAAATCAGCTTCTAATACTACTTTCTGACTGTTTCTAGCAGCATGCAAAGCTGCTTCATTGCAAACATTGGCAATATCAGCACCTAGTTTACATTCATAATTAATTAACAATTTTAAAACAAAATATCATTCATAAACCGACCACTAAATCCAGGAGTTAGATGGGCCATTTTTTGTGAATAATCTTTAGGTTTCTTATCCAATTTAATTTTCAAATGTTGTTCAAAAATTTCTCTACGTTCTTCTAATGTAGGAAGATCTATAAGAATATGTCGATCAAACCGTCCTGGTCTTAATAGAGCCTAGAAATTTGAAAATTATTTAAGAATTAGGATGTTTAAACATAAAAATCAATAAGTAAATATATACTTTATCTAATATATCAGCTCTATTAGTAGATGCTAACATTAAAACACCTTCTTTAGATCCAATACCATCCATTTCAACCAACAATTGATTTAAAGTTTGTTCTCCTTCATCACCACCACCTTCTGGTCCTCTTGAAGATCTTTTACGACCAATAGCATCAATTTCATCAATATAAATTATACAAGGAGATCTCTTTCTACCTTCTTTAAACAAATCCCTAAAAATGGTCAAATATATTTTTATTTTTTTTCTAAGTCAAAAATAAAATAACTAATTAAAATAATTAATATTTTTTTCACTAACCGTACTCGGGCAGCACCAAGCCCTCCAATCATTTCAATGAATTCAGATCCATTCATAGACAAAAACGGTACATTTGCTTCTGTTGCAACAGCTTTGGCTAACATTGTTTTACCACACCCAGGTGGTCCTAAAAGCAATGCACCTTTAGGGACTTTTGCACCTAAATTTTTATAATGATCAGGTCTTTTTAAATAATCAACAAATTCCATGACTTCTTGTTTTGCTTCTTTAAGACCAGCAACATCTTTAAAACGAACTCCTTTTCCTTGACCAATCAATGGATCAACTAATGTATACTTGGCTCGTTTTATTTGAGACTAAAAAAAAATTATAAATTTATTTTAATTTTCATCTTTCAAATAGTTATAAATATACAACAACAAATATATTATACATTATACAACAAAGAAATTTGTAATTAAATGTATACCTTAAAATACTTACAAACATATCTAAACTGATAGGAGACTTTCCTCCTTTTGAACGACTAAAATAAGCCAATGCGAGGAGGCCAACCAAAAATAAAAATAAAATCATTTCAGGTGCATTAAGAGAACGATCATACACCACAGGTACCCCATGACCAGGTTTTATACCCAATTTTGTTTCAGCTTCCCTTAATTTTTGTTCAAATCTTTCTAAATCTGCTATATTCATATGGTATGTCCTTTGATCAATCTAAGAAAAATAATCATAAGCTACAAATGGATTAATGTATTTATTTTTTATAAAAGGAATTTTTTACACTAATAATTTTAATAGTTAAAAGTTAAATGAATCATTAGTTTTAAAGTTTTTATTAAAAATAAATATGGCAGTTTATCTATAAGTATTTACTTTTCGGCCTTTAATAATAGCACCTTCGTGTAATCGTATTGTTACAATATCTAAATCAGGGCGAGCAATTATTTCTTCCACTTCACCTTTAGCTAACATTAAATGAACAAATTCATTCCAAGATACATACCGCATATCCTAAAAGTTATAATTTTGAAAACATAAAATAATTTATTTAGTATACAAGTGAGAATGAAAGAATAATATAAATATTTACTTCAGGATTTGAAGCATTAGGCAATAATAAACTTAGTACATATAACATTATGTATCCAGTAAATACACCCATCATTATCTTTATCATCATAGCATTTCTAGGATCATCAGAATTGTTGCTATTATTTTCATTCTTTTGGGAATGTGAATATCTTAGAAAAACTTTGTTTGCAGCAGTTATTTCCTTTTTGATTGCTATAAACTAAAGAATAAATACATTATAAAAATAAAACAGTCCCGTAACAAAACGTAATTAGTTATTTGTATAAAATAAAAGATTTACCTTTCTAGATTTTTCTATTGGTGTTTTGAGTAAATAATTACTCATGAGTCTAGTACATCTCAATTCCTTATGCATTCCATAACAGTTACTAAGTAACTTTGGTTTAAATATTCGAACATTTGATTTCGAAATAATATTTAGTAAACTTAAACCCATTTTAAAATTTGATGTTATACCAATGTTTTTAATAATTCTAAATAATTTTATTTCATAACGTTGGATCACTCAATAACATTATGATTATCATGTGTTTATTTATTTTTGGTTTCAATTAAAGATAACACCACAGATTATATTCATACAATCTATGATATCATCGGCTTTTCAATAGTTGATAACTATGCAAATAATGCAAAACACTAAACAGTATACACCAATTGAAAAGTTTAAAGTATAGTAAATACTTTTAAATTCAGTTTGGTTTATTAATATTTTGTATTTATCTTAAACTTTAGAAATGAAATTCATTATTCATGGTATTTGTAAGCTAGGTGTAAGTTATAAAATTCGAAATGTCCGTTCAAAATTTACAAGAGCAGCTGTATTGAAAGCTTTTAACGAACCATTGGTTTTTGAAGATTTTAAAATATCTGATAAACTTAAAGAAGGCCAAGTAACAATCATTTTTATTTTGAAATTCCTTATTTGTAAAACTAAATACATTTCAGCTCAGAATTGCTGTTAAATATTGTGCTGTAAACATGTCTGATGCTACAATTTGTTCTGGATTATCTGAACTTAAACCACAAATGCCATTTGTTCCTGGTTTTGAATTAGTTGGTGAAGTAATAGAATCTAAAGCTACTAATAGTGACGATGAAGAAGAAGATATATCAGTTGGTGATAGAGTATTGGTTTTAAATAAAGAAATCATGGGTGGATTTGCTGAAGAATGTATTGTGGATGAAAAAGTATGTGATTTTTATTATTTATATTTCATTTTTTAATTTCTTTGTTTTTAGGATGTTTTTGGAATACCCTCAGAATTGTCTTATGAAACAGCTGTATCAATTGGGGATAGCTATGCAACAGCATTAATAGGATTAGCTCGTCGTGCTAATCTTAAAAGAGATCAAACTATCTTAGTAACTGCTGCTGCCGGTGGCTTAGGTTTGGCTGCTGTTGATATAGCTGCAAATATGTGTAAAGCCAAGGTAATGGTTTTTAATGGTTGGAATGAAAAAAAAAATTTTTACCCAGTTTTGATGTTTTAGGTTATTGGGGCTTGCCGATTAGAAAAATATACATCCATAGTACGAGATAAAGGTGCATTTATTTCATTTGAAATTAAAAATCCTGAGTCTATGTGCAAAAGAGTATTAAAAGAAACTGAAGGAAAAGGAGTTGATGTTGTGTTTGATGCTGTTGGAGGAGAAATTTTCCCGTCAGCATTAGATTGGTATGATATTATTTTACACTATTATTAATTTACTAGTCAGATATTTGTAACATCTGTAACATTTATAACCATCAAAATTTAATTTCAGTGTTGGTCATGAAGGAAAAGTAGTAGTTGCAGGTTTTACATCATTGCAACTTCCTCAGTTAAATATTAATGAACTACTTCGTCGTCCTTCATTTAGCTTAATTGGTGTTTCATTAAATAATTATCGTACCCACTCAGTCAATATCTATAGGTAATTATAATAATATATTTATATTAATAAGAACTCTTTTAAGTCACTACTTCTATTAAATATATACCCAACAAATCTTTTTATATAATTATATTTAAAATAAAGTAATTATAACATCTGGCATATTTTTATTTATTTTGAAGTCCATAAAATTGCAATTATAAATTTGAATTAAGAGTATACACCATTATTTTCCAAGTATCATTTTATAACCTGTTTTTATTTATACCTTATACCTATCAATATTTGGTATTTAATTGTTATATCTTAATAATATTTGTTATGGTATTTATTATTACTTATTAATTATATTTATTATCTTTAATATTGTGTACTGTCTAGTACTTAAGTTTAATAAGTTATCTTTTCAAATAGGCTTGCAAATTTTTGATCATAACATTCACAACATAAATTATTAAATTAGTAAAACTTGCTTTAAACCATAATAAACTAATGGAAACTATTGATTTTGCCAAGTATTAAGATTGGCACAGTTAGTGCTAGTTAAAACTAAATAGTAAATACCAACCATTTTAAAATGTTGACAGATTAAAGTTGTTAAAAACAAATATTTGAAAAATTCTAGGCCACATTTAATCTAATTTTAATATTTTAATTTGAAAAACTAGGTTTTATATTTGACTTTTATTTAATGTAGTTACTTATAAAATAAAAGTGAGGTATGAAATTTATCCAATGTTTAAATAATTTAATTTTATCTATATGGATATGAGTGATTTTAAATCCAAACAATACCACTCCTACTGCCATTTTTGTGTAGAAGATTACAAGAAACCACTGTTCAGTAAAACTTCCTTTGTGTTGAACAGTTAGAAACTGTTGCCAAAATTACTTAACAATTATTTAAAAGCAATTTTTTTTAAAAACTTCTCCCTATAAAAATCTGCTATAACAAACTGTTGATTGTATTCTAAACTCATTTGATCTATTTATGTTTATTCTCTTATGTGTGATAAAAATGTTTTTTATTTTAGACAATCAGTTAAAGATGTTTTAACTATGAGTAAAATGGGTGTAATTAGTCCAAATATATCAGAAATATTAAAACTAGAACAAATAAATGAAGCATTAGAACATTTTTCAACAGACAAAAGCAGTGGTAAAATTCTATTGAAGGTTGCTGATTAATTGGTAAGACTAATTGATTTATTGTTAAATTCTATATTCTGTGTAAATGTCTTTAACAACTGCTGTAGTCAATTAAGTATGTATAAATTATTTATTAATATATATATTATATATATTACCTACATAAAAAAAAAAATCATGAAATATTGTTTTATTTATTTGGTTGTCAAATACATTGATAATAATTATAATGCCTCAATAGTCAATATCTTATTTAAATTATGTTTTGAGAGAGAGAGAGTGAATGGAAGTTATTAGAATGTTGTATTGACCCTTGTCCCAACATATTCATTTGACCTATAACCCATTGAAGTAAGATGTGAAAGTATAAAATTGTTTAAAAATATTTGTTTTCATTTTAAAATAATTTTTCAATTTTCTCCTTTTTAAAAAAAAACTCAAGTTTAATATTATTGTGGGAATAAGTTCTAAATTTTTATTCAGGGATATCCAAGATCAACATGATAATATTTTAAATACTTAAATAAAAAATTTATTTAAACTACTTCCTCACTGAAATATAATTTAAGAAGTAGTTCAAAGTTTAAAATGTGGATTAAATATTACCATAGGTAACTTAAAAGTTTTAAAATATTTCATAATTATACATTAATTGACTTTTCTTAATTACAAAAAAAAATTAATGAATAAACATGTTTCTAGTCATTATTAGGTTTCCTAAAAATAAACAGGTTCAGTTATCATCATAAATGCATAACATAAATAACATATACATTATGATCATTAATAGTACTCTATATAACGAGGGGTAATGTTCGAAATATTCTATCCTACAAGATTAAAAACCCAATTCATTTGAATTTTCAATTTAATTTACACTATAACACATTAACACCCAGTGCCGAGTATGAGCATAAGAGCCGTAAGATTATCGATGTATTATGATTTAGGAGAGTAAAGTATTTTTATGAAAATTTAAAGCTGTTTTTGACGATAGAACATAGGGTATATCCATTCTGTTATTAGTTATTAAACCAAACATATTTTATTTACATTATTTTTCTATAAAAACAATAAATAATACAAGCTTTGTACAGTCTTCAATTGAAATCACGAATTCACGATAACGTTTAGTTTAACAATGGTTGGGGGCGTTAGGGCCAATGGTTATGGTTTGATACGGCCCCACCGAAAGCGATTTTGCGTTTCTGCAATTGTGGGGCGTTTTATCAAAACAATATTAATAGATAACGTGACACCCGTAGCCGGGCTTAGCGAAGCTTGCGTTTTGGACATAACGCACGGGAAACGCCTCTAAACAAAATAGTTAGATATTCTGTGATTAATCGCTTTCAATATGTCATCTGGGTAGGTTCTATCACAACAGGTTGAATCCGCTGTGTTTCTATAGGAACCTATCTGGAACTCGAGACACAAAGAACATAAAAACAGGACTACGCTCCAAAAATGTTGGTTGAATATTTCAAAAAATTTAAATGTTAAATCTAAATTAGGTACCTATAATTTACAATATTACTTATTTTAAGATACTATCTATATGACCAAATTCTTCTAAAAATTATATACAACATCCATATAGATATCAGTAATTTATGAGGTCTGTTAATACAATTTTTTAAAAATTTCTAGCATAAAATTTATGTAAGAACTGATGACTAATGACTATTGATTTAATATTTATTTATATTGCTCATCAGTCGACAGTCATCACATATTAACATATTAAATGTTAACGTTATCATTGACAACAACGTATTAAAATAATAATTAAACATATATTATTAAATAAGTATCTATTGATTTATTAATATTTACATGGACAATTTTTGAAACAATTGAAATAAGATGCAATTATTTATGACTGTTATTTGAATAATGTTTACTTTAACCTTTAGGTACCACAATCGACAGAATAATTAAAAATTTCGTCGTCGAAAAATACGTATATTAACTGTAGATTATCAAACTGATCAAAATATTGTTCATATATTATATTTTAATATTCTGTTATGCAGTGGCGGTTCGTGGGTGCTGGTGGTGGAGGAGCGACTTCAAAAATAATACCCCTAGTTATACGTATAATAAAATAATACATAATAGTTACAGTATACACATATTATTACTTTTATGCTTAATATTTTGTTCGTAAAAGTATTTTAAACATAGTACGTAAGTAAATTATTGTATATATTATTATATAATTTATGGAGTATAAATAAAGGCTGACGTAGTGAGATTGACGTCTATAATCACAGGCCGCAGTAAAAGATAAAAATATAATTTATATCACGATTCACGAACGACGCGACAGCAACGCTACTGTTCGTCCAAAAAGCGTATTGCATATTTGCGGATAAGAGAATGTAGTATAAACACTAAAAACGTACAGGTACACGATAATAATTTATGACTTCACATATCCTAAATAATAGTACTTTAATATGTGCTTAAAAATAATAATTGATAACAAGTGACAAGCGTTTACATAGATAATTTTAAAAATAAATATAAACTAATATAAATTGTATGGACAATACGGTCGTCCAAAATCTGTATTATATATATATATATATATATATATATATATATAAACATCGCCGTTTAAACGTACCCGCATGTACACTATTGCCGCGCTATCGTTGCCATTCGTCCAAATGGCAAAAATTGTTCAGTGCTCGTGTATGTTTGTGTGCACATACACTACTGGTATCCGAGGAAAAACATTTAATGTTTGCAAAGTGTAAAATATGTATAAAATTTTAAAAGATATACCATTCGAAAAATGCAGTTTAATAATTGATTTTTTAAACATTTATAAATATACAATTTTCTTCTTTTTATTAATTTTAGTTGGGGGTGCGATCGTCCCATCGTCCAAGCCACGAGCCGCCACTGCTATTATGTTATTGAATATTGATAGTAACTGCGGCGTCCTGTGTCGGTTATAAAATACCGAGTCGTCGGAAAAAATCATTAGTAAATTAATAAATTTATCCCAAAATTATCTTAATCCGGGCTTGGTTATTCTGAACAACGTTATTTGAAAGCATAAATTAAATGTACGAATGGACTTCAGGAACAGTTTGAACCAGGATCCGTACCGATTGGCGATAAGTTTTAATGGTTGAAAAGTGATACATTTTTATCGAATACGATAAACAAATTAGTCGCAGGATACAATATTTTTGTATTCTTGAAAAGTGATAAAATTTTATCGATTGAAAAACTTTCGACTATTTGTCTACTGCTCAAAACCCAGTGACAAAATTTTATCGACCAATAAAATAATATAATTTATGATAAAATCATTGTTATCATTGAAATTATATCAAGTACATTTTATACATGATGTAATGAGCACAAATAGTAGTTTTTAGTGTTTGTACTAGTTAGAATGGCTCATAAGAAAAGGATTCTTCTACATTTATCTTACCCAGTGGCGTACATACGGGGGGGGGGGGGTTCGGGTTCAAACCCCCCCCCAGGACCAAAAAAAAAAAAGGGTGATATTGATGAATTTCTTATTATTAATCATCCGTGGATACACAAACATACGTCATAATAATATGACTAATGAGTAAACACTATACTTTACCAATAACGAAAAAAGATTTCATAACGAAATTATGGTTGGCGGGTGCCATATATCAATTAAAATAAACATTTGATCGTACACAGTCAGTTAGTTGCGTGCGGACATAAATACATATTAATATTGTCGTTATCTCGACCGACTCGATAAGACAACGGAGAAAACCCCGATTACAATAAATAATCGTTAAATTTCTGTGAGCAACAATAATACAGTGAAATGGATTCTATTTTTATAGCACTATCGTAAATGACCATGTTAAAAATGTTAAAATATTTAATTATGAAATGTTCGTTCATTCTGTTCTATTCTGCCATTGGAGAAGTTTATGTCAACAATTGAATATTGAACTCCATAAACAATAGGTAAGTATTTATTTAAGATTAATTTGAATTTATAACATTAATTGTTAATTAACAAAACATTAAAATGTTTAAAATATTAAAATGAATTATAAATACACAAGACTGAGCGAGTTAATGATTTTTTTTTAACTCAATTAAGTTAATATGCATACACATATAGTATATATTGTATTTTTAAGTACAGAAGTTACTTATCTATTAAATAGGGCTGGGAATATAATGCCCTATAAAACCCTGAAAAATGCACTTAAAAAAATGCTATGATGCCCTAAAAATTCTAAATAATGCATTAAAAAAATGCTGTTATAAATTTTAAATAATATTTGATTAAATTAATTATATTGAAGTACAAGTGGTTAATATAATTTTTCTAACCATATTTCTTGATATCGGTATCGATTTTATTATTTAGATTATTAAACCAATTAATATAATATTATAGTGATTCTAAATATACTTTGCCACTCCGCCAATCGCAAACCCGTTATCTAGGTTTTTATAATACAAAATTATTTTGTCCTATACGAGTATCTATGATACGTGTTATGAACTTTTGAGTACTTACTTTAAATATATATGTCTCATCCATATCGCGTTATTGTACATTTCACGAAATGGACAACGTTTGTAATTTGCATCCATTTCACGAAATGGAACCGTGATTTCTCCACTTCACCCCCCCCCCGGATCAAATTTGAATGTACGCCACTGGTCTTACCTATAGGTCTTAATAGCATTACATTTTTTTGCGACGGGCTCATACCAATCACCAGTGGGCAATAGTCATTTTACCGAAGTATCACAGTCCACTACATCTCGTTGTATAAATGAGGTTGTATCTGCACTCAACCATCCTGAAATCTTTTGTATTTGGGTTCATTTTCCTTCAAATATGCCAGAGTTAATTGAGAGCCGTAATAAGTAATACAAGTATTAATAATATGCGTAAAACTAGATGACAACTTAGCCGCATTAAGTTAAGAGTCTAATGATAACAACTCAACCAACAATTTCATTTGGCCTTTAGTTGGCCTAGATTTTGAACAACTCATAATTTTTGATGCAGTGTATAAATAATGAAAATGGCTAAACCATTAAAAAAATACTACTTAGTACTTAGCCCTTACTACAGCCCGAAACGGCCGAAACAATAACATAACATAGTGTTATCAATTTATCGCAAATTATTATTTATCATTAATAATTTAGCATTTTGAGGTTAGAATACTGTATTATAATGTATTTATTATTGATACCACAATGGTTCATGTGATCGTGTGTGAGTAATTTTATCGCATTCGATAAATGATAAAATTTTATCGAAACTCGTTCAAGAATAGGTTTTGGTATTCGTATTCCATAATTTTATCGAGTGATCTCAAGAATCGCCCCCCCAGGTGGTGTTTCAATTATTACTGGTAGTTGCACTTTTTCTGACGCGCAACACATCACGGCTGGCTCATTTTAGATTCTGAACGGAGTGATGGAATCTATTGGTTTTACAATGATGTGTGTTTTTTTTTTTTTCTTTGTGTCTGAGATCACGATTTTTGGTAGTAAAAATGCTTCGATTTTCTCAAACAGCAACTTTTCTGAAAGGAAAGTGAATGCAGATGGTATTTAGGCAAGTCAAAAATCCAACCTTTTCAATACTTTTTTAAAAATTGAAAAAAACGATAAAAAAATTACGAAAAAACGGGAAATTTTACGCACAATCACGTTTTTACAAAATACATTTTTTTTAAATGCTCTAACTCAAAAACCAAAAACCGCAACAACGAAATTTTCACCAAATCTTTATATTGGCTTTCTCTATACATGGTTAAGTTTTCAAAGTATTTTGACATCTTTTGACTTATTTGTAGACAATTTAAATTTTCGATTTTTGTAAATATTTTTTTTAAAAAATCTATAAAATTTTATTGGCTGACCAAAGAGTCTTGAAAATTAAATCAAGGTTTATAATGAGTTAAAATTATTGTCACTAAAAAATTTCGGAGATCGTTTCTCTCAAATTTTTTTTATGAGCCCATAAAGCTCAAATTTGTATAAAATGTGTCAAAATCACGATAATTTGTAAGTTATTTTGTAGTTGAAAATTCATAAAAAATTTTCTGTTTATACTTAAGATTCAAAATTTGAATACTAGGTTGTCCATGAGCTTACCTTCAAAAATATATAAAAATATTTCTACCAGACTTAAAAGAAAAAATTTTATGACTCTTTTAAATTTAAATTTTTACGAAATTGCATTATAATACAATTTAAATATAAAATACTATATTTTTATATACACATTTTAGACAAACATATTAACTCCGTGCAGAATCATTATTCGTATACAATAATATCTATCATTGCATTCAAATTTAACAAATTCATTGTAATAATGACTTATCCTATAAACGAGGTACACTCCACCCCCAACTGTACAGCAAAACGAGGCCCACCCGTTCTTTTTTAAGTTAATTTCATATGAAGTCAATCCAAGTAAATAATAATTCCTTGTCCATAACACCAATCGTTACTTTTAAATAAATAATATTCAATATCTAGCTCGTACCTAAATGCCTGACGAAGGAACGAATTTGATATAAATCACAACTTGTTGGCGTTGTGTTCACTAGGAACTGGTGCGTTTGTTTTTGCTCCAATCGTCGTTGTTCATTGCATTCAGCTCGTAGGTGGGTGAAAACATATTCATTTCCTATTCTCACTTACCAAATATACATGAAAAATTTTCATGAAAATCATTTAAGCAATTTCGGAAGAATTCGATAACAAACACCGTGACACGAGATTTATATATATATATATATATTAAAATATAAATAGGTACCTTTATTATATAGTTGTTTTTTCTCGTGAAAGGGTGCAGAAAGTCAATATGTTAATATGTTATATGTATAATGTGTGTGTATATATATATATCACTGTATAGTATATCACTATATTTTATTTCCGTGTGGCCAGTATTAGAAATATGTAATAACTAATAACATTAATAAGAAATAGTATTAATAAAATATAATATACTATGATGAAAAACATTTACCTGTTTATATTACGATTTTAAATAGTTGTCATTTTTTAAAAACTATAAGTCGCAGAAACTCGAAATTTTTACCAGTTGTTTAGATTGACATTTTATTTCAGTAATTTTTTTTCAGATTAGGTAATATGTTGATTATTAAGTGACTTATAGGCATTTGAAATATTTGAATTTTTTACATTTTTTTTAAAATAATTATTGATAATATTGATATAATATTTCAATTTAAATATAACATAATATATAATATAATATACCTATTCTAGACTAACATATCATCTCCATTCAGAATCGTTATTCGTATACAATGATACCTATCATTGCGTTTTTTTTATGCACCTATCTATTTTTAAGGAAGGCCTAGAAATGATTGCCATGTGGTTAAACAAATTTGTATAAAAAATAGTTATATTTCTAATTCTAAGTTACATTCTAATTTAGCAGATGTATTACAAAGTTATATACCATAGTCCATGTATATGTCCAGGTAGTTAATCCATATACGGTGTACATATATTTATATTAAATATTATGGCCACTAATTTATCTATTGCTATTTACTAGTAACTAAATTGATAACAATGTGTAAATTAAATAAAAATACATATTAAACATGAGCAGCAAAACAGATAATATGCTTACACACAGCTTTAGTCATAGATATATAATAACTTATCTATTATTTATTATATATCTGTGGCTTTAGCACTATGGATTGATAATAGGTAATTTTAACAATAATAAACAATATAACTAGGTTGTCTGTTTCATGTTTGGTACAAGGCACAACCAGTAAAATAAAAAATACCTACCTAATAAGTAATAAGTTGTTAAGAACAATTTACATTATTGTCGGTATTTAGATTTCTAGATAGAGCTATAATAATTGCTTAAATCTATAAAAAATAACTTCCTAGTCCCCACCCCCATTACAAATTGCTCTACTAATCTGACGATTGGTTAAACAACGAATCTTATATCGTACATTCGTACGTGAGCCCTTAAATGATGGCGAATAAATATTTTCAAATTCAGTCTTCGAAATTATAAAATATGGTAGTATGGTATAAATATATATTACATACTAGGTGTTTACATACACAGTAAATCATATATACGTAAGTAGGTGCAGCTATAAACTAATAGTAGTAACATATTATACTAATTATCAAAAACCAAAAGATTAATTTAAAGAATTTTCAAAAGTATTTTTATCAATTATTCGCTACTATTTTATAAAAATGTTGTTATTTCCAGTTTCTCGTAATAGTTATTATTATGCATCGAAATACTTGTATTATATCATTCTCATATACCATGATCGCATAAGTGCATAACACCATAACGCATAAAGTGTGTACAAAGTGTACCGATGCGGAAAGAATAGAATAGTGTAAGTACGGTAAGTAGTGCTTATAGTGTGTACCTATAGTCACCATTGTCTATATCCCTATAAACATGGCCTGTATAGTACACACTACGCAACGCGACCACTCGCCATTTAATTACAAAATTCATAATTTATTAACCGCCTGCCATTACTGTCGCCGGTTGTAGCTCAACTACAACATGACATTATAAATACATGTATTATGTATACAATAATTACTATCACTTTTCGGATCGCTTGTACATATGATGATGAGAAATCTCCGACCATCAGTTATAATAGGTATAAAGGTACAAATAATACACAAAAGTACAATAATATATTCGTGTACGCCTAATATATACCACTGGTGGCCCGTACTACATTTTCAAATATTACATCACACAATTTAACATTTTTTTCATTTATAGTTCTATACATGCAGAAAAAATCGGTAGTTTTTAAAAATTTTAGTGGTTGAAAAAAATTAATGCATTTTTCTTGTTGCGAAATTATAAAAATAGCATTATGCGACAAATGTAATTTTAAACATTACCTTATCTATTTATCCACTTGGACGAATTATCTGTGGAATTCGAAGAAGTTGAATTTATATGCACCCCAAAAGAAATTTGTTTAATAATGCAATGACAGTTGATATTGAAAAGCGAGATACTAAAATTCAATTAGAATTATGCGAGTTGCAAACAGATACATTATTATTATATACGAAAGAGATTGACGTAAGCTTTTGGAAAAAATTACCTGTTGTGAAATATCCACCTTTACGAGAGTTTGCATTAAAAATGTTGTTCATGTTTGGAACAACAAACGTTTATGAATATACATTTTCAAATACGAAACACATAAAATCAAAACAAAGACATCGTCTTACAGATTAAACATTAAGTCACCTTTTTTGTGTTTTTTCTTATAACATAAAAGTTGATTATGCCACGTTATCATTGGCAGTAAACCATCCTCAAAACTCACATTAAACCAGTGATGTATTGGAAGATAACGGCGTATACCCATAACATATTTGTCAATCACAGCGTATACCTTTTGAAAAATAGACGATACACAGGTATACGCCCGTATACTCACTAAGGACCACTTACTGCAATATTGATAGATCATAATAAATTGATAATCCATTCTTTGGTTATTGATGCGTTGATGCATATACTTGTTGTTATATAATTTCATTAATTTGTAATCAATTCTATATTATATATAACTTAATAAATAATAATTATAATAAATCAAATTACCAACAAGCTAGAATTAGCTTTTTTGTTTATTTAAAACTTTTTTAAAACCTAGAACTTGAATAATAGTTAAAATTTTGTTTACATACAAACTTAAAGACTGTGCCTATAAGGTGAAAAGTGAAGATTATAATACATATTTTTGGAATGTGTATGGTAATGTAATTGGTAGTTATTCCATATTTCAAGCGTAGCGAGAAAAAAAATTGTTTGAATAAAATATAGTTCAATAGTGAGTATACCCAAAAATATATTTACCAATACACCACTGCATTAAACAAAGTAAAAGTATTATTTATATTAAATTTGATTATTTTTTATAACTTTTTTTGTATTCTCACTTGTTAATTCATATTATAAACATAATAAATGCTATAAAATGTAAAAATGTATTGAATGATTATTAATGTATATTTTTTTGCTTTTCATGCACTGGTTCACTAGATTTTAATTTTCTAAAAATCTAGTTGTCCATCCCTGATGTATACCATACTGATGTCAACGCATTATGTTAGTTTTTAATTTGTATCTTAATAATATAACATTAATCAACGCGCAGCACGGTTAGTCATCATATAATAATAGTAAAAATAATAATAATAATAGGCTTATAAGCATATATTATAATATTCTGTATTGTTCGCGTGTCACGATCACGTGTACGGAGTACCTGCAGTGTCCTGCGACCCTACCGGCTACTTCTGCAGACGGGCACTCTTTTGCGTGTGTACTGTGTAATGAAAACCCTATGTAACCCTCACTAGAGTTGGCCCGTCTCACGAGTGCGGCGAAGGGGGCAAGTCGCGTAACGTCTCGTCGTCACGGATTCGAGATCGAATCAAGGGAGGAGCCGTCGTCGTCGGTGGACCGCAGTGTGACCGCGGCCGCAGTAGAACGCAACCTTGACGACGGAACTCAACTGGAGCGCGAATGGTTTTTTTTTTTTTTATTAACAAAAATAATGTATTACGACGTACATAGGTATATACACATACATGCTGCGCTCTGTAACAATGAACATAATGTAATGTAAATAACAATGCGCACGGAGTCTGCCATGCTGTATTGTGGTGGTCCGGGGGGGGGAACTGTAACCACTAAGCTTACATGACTTGATCAGAAAAACTTTAAAAAAAAAAAAAAACCATAAAAGCGTGGTCTCCGATTGCCCTCGTGGTGAAAAAGTCGAAATAATGTTGTTTGCCTATAATATAACACGCGACGTGCACGTCCGCTGCTGTTGCTATACCGTAAGGGTTAACACGGTTGATGCATAATATTATATACACCGATAACCTATTGCAGCGCGTTACGACGTATTGTTGTTGCGATACAGCGGGATCGGGGTGACGTATATAATATAATATTACGTGATGGTCACACTGTTGAAGTTGAACGAGCCGTCGCCGGGCCGCCACAGCTACCGTGGCGCGCGCAGGGATCATCGCCAGCGCCGCAGCGGTGCCGACTGCCGCGGCTGTCCCTGTGACTCATTGGCCATTGGTGCCGGTTGCGCGCGCGATGTGTGACCGGTTGGCCGCTCTGGACGGGCTCGTGCCGCCCGCCGCGGTGGCCAGGTCGATGCCGTCGTCGCCGAACGCGTATCGGGCCGTCGTCCAACAACAGCAGCTGGAGAAGACCGCGTCAGTGCCGGACTTACAAAAGAGCCACGTCAGCGGCGATGAACGTGCCGCGGACGAAGTTTCCGCGGCCACGGAACACCGTGCCGCTCCGGCGTCCGCGTGCGTCGACTCCAAGTCGGACGGATGTCTGATTGAAGCTGGCCGAGCACCCGTCACCAGTCTGAGTGGCACTTTTCTCACGTCATCTAGGGTAAGTGTTGTGTTGTATGTACACTTTTACTACCGTGCACACAGTGTGCCCAAATATCTTTAATGGGGATGAGGGAGGGATCTTAAAAATCACAATAATATATTTTAATGGATTGTGGGAGGGTGCATGCACTATATGGAGCAAAAAATATATTATGCAACGAGGCTTTAGGGACCAGACCCTTCACATTATATATATATACATGTATGTATATATATATATGGTCAATAAGTCATAACTGAACACTGCTGTCTGTAGAAGTGAATGTTTTTTAAGTCTTAAGATCTTAACAAGCCATACTTATAAATTTAGGATAAATCTCCTTAAAATCCTACCTCCTGGGCACGCCACTGACTATGCGTTGGCGTATTTATATTAGTATACGTGAGGCGCGCACCCAGGATTTTTATTTGGGAAAGGGGGACTTAAACATTTTCCTATTTTCTTTACACACAAGTTAATAATTACCACAAATTATAAATGGCAATTTTTTACTATTACTATTATATGTTACATTATATGTTTAATCAATCATCATTGTAGTACTATATTTGTGAAAATATGCTATAATAATGTATAATTAGTGAGAAATATAATTTTTGGGGGGCTTCAGCCCCAAAGCCCCCTCCCCTGGGCGCGCCACTGGTATACGTATACATTATGTACCAATATCATAATATTTATAAACAAGGACGTTATTAAAAAAATACAGGGAAGCAGAAAATATGTCATTCTTCCGTATTTTATAGTTTATTGTATTGTTAGTGTAATATTATTATTATAATCGGAAACCTGGGCAGCTCTTTATAGTCTATTTCAATTGGTATTCTTGGAGATCTACCGAATTTTACGTGATCTTCGAACTAACCTTTATCTTTGCTAATTACAAAAATATTTACTAATATTTCAACAAACGTATTAATTATTTCCACAAATACCAATGATAATGTACACAATACACAACGTACTACGGACGTAACCAACATGAATTGATGAATGTGAATAAGATCGACCAAAATTATGAATAGCACCCCTCGAAATATTCCTTGCTGAAAATTCTTAAATTGGTAAATTTATGCAAGTATAATGCTGCTAATTCATTATCTAATCGAAATTTTGATCGAAACAGTATTTTTCGGGAAGAGTATTTTTTTAAATGTATTAAGTACTGAAATTTGATGCCAAAGAAGTCTTAAAAAAATTACCATTATAAAACAAAAATATTATCAATAGTTTTAAAAACACCGAAAATAATATGAAAAACTGAACATTGTTATTTGTTAATAAGATTGAACTTATAAACTATTTGTATCCTAATTCATCTATTAATCTATTTAAAATGAATACTTAAGTTATTGAATTACGGTGAAATGTGCAGTTATTTATGAATATATAGGAATTATTAATGTCTTTGTTGATAAAATAAGTGCGCCTATTTCTTTATTTTATCGTTGTACTTGTATTTTTAATTTAAATACTGTGCTTTATTAAATTGTTGCAATTTCATGACTTGTTCGATGTTTATAATTTTATTATTTCTTAATTACCAATTGGTTATCAGTGAAGATATACTTTGAGCACAGAGTAATTAAAAATTGCTTAAATATTTCCTTTAAATTACTTTAAATATACCAACTCAGTACTCTGTAGGTATACAAATGCACATATAAACCGTTTTGCATTCCTTCGCCTCTTTTTTAGATTATCTAGAAAACTGATGCAGAATAATTTCAAAACAAGTGCGTGCTTGATTTCTTCAATTTTCCATCTATCATTATTAAAGTATTTGACATTTAAGTTTAACTTATATTATTAAATATATTACCATTTAGTAAAATCATAAAAGCCAATGTATATGTGATTAATCCATTGTTTTATAAAATTTTAATATATATTTGCAGGTGGACCAAGTATCAATTGGTTTTTCGATTTAAACTGTATACATCATTGTAATATTAGCCCCAAGAATATATAGATCACTTATAATTCTAAGTTTATCGGTAATTTAATTCAATAATTAAAAATAACAATTCTATAATTTAATTTATTAAACCACTGCAAGACTAAATTCTTATAGACCGTGCTTGTGAATCTATTAATATTTCGGTACTCGTTTTTTAAGTAGTTATAAATTTGTATACCAATTTATAACTACTGATATCAGTCGTGAGGCTAACAGGTATTATCTGTGAAAATCGTCTTCTCCTTTATAGCTTAATATAAATAATATAATATTACACTTTTTAACTTTTACAACCCCATGTAGACTGTATGGAGGTGATTGGATGTGCTTCTTAATACTTTACTCCAGGAATCAAAATTTATTCTTTTCGCATACTATTGAGGTTTATTATTATTTATCATGAATGTTTTATTTTCTTATTAGTGTCATAACATAAATAAATAATTCTACATATGCTTGGAAGTTTTACAAATTTGTTTTACTATACAAAAATTAACAAACGTTGAAATTCTTATGAAATGATTAATTTTTACATTTTAGGTCTTGGTATTGAAAAAATACATTTAAAATTTTAAAACATAAAAAAAACCTTGGAATATGTTTTTATCAATCGGTTAGTCAACAATTCTTGAGTTTTTTAAGTAAATATTTATCTTAATATTTTTATGCCCAGCACAACTAAAAATGGTAATGGTAATTAATTTTATCTAACAGGAAATGTCAGTAATTATATTTTGTTTACATTTAAGAATCAGCATAATACGTACTATTAAAATTTCATTCAATCAAATAAACAAAGAAATCTATTTAGATAAATTTGGGTTTGATGTATATATTATTTCTTTGGCATGTTTTTTACTATTAGTTATTCTAAAAGTTGATAAAATGGATATAAATTGAAATTATTTTTTAAATGTCGATTTATCTTTTGTATGTGCGTTATTTTGAATTCAAAAACAAAGATATTTATTGAACATTATACTATGTATATTGTATAGCTCAAATTAAATTATAAATAATTATATATAAACTGTTTTGAAACCGTATAACTACTATAGGATTTCATTATTAGATTAGTCGCTGTTCTGATACTGATACACAGCGCGATAAAACACATTATTAGTTACTATTTCAAATAAACGAAGTTTAAAATGTTTATAATACTTTTAGTACATTGATATATGTGTTTTCCCTTTTCAATCGTAAAGGTGTACCGAATAATGACGACTAATGTAGTTCGATTTCTAATGTGTTATGGGTTATGAATTTTGAGTTATATGACTAATGCCTATTTCATAACTACTAAGTATATTTTTTCTGATTTATCCAATAATTATTTTTAAAATATATATACAAGTATAAACACTACGCAGGTTAAAATGTTAATTTCATCATATACAGAAAATAAAAATTATAAAAACCAGAATAATATTAATTTTTTATATGTGTTAAGCCATATAATGTGTATTTTTTCAATTCAAGAATAAATAAGGGGGAGCACAAAAAAGAATTGAATATTCTGACAACCTACTTATTTTTTAATTAATAATGTGCCTCTTGACGTGGAGCGTTATTTCTCCTCAGCCAAACACGCGGATATCAACCACCTTTCATTCACATAGACGTAAAATCGTGAGATAATTATTTTTTCAATCCGAATAGTGCATATATATTATTATTAGCAGTTTATTAGTTAAATTAAAATAAAAACTGTTTAATAGAATGCGTAATCGTGAAATAATACAGTTTTTCATAATTATTTATACAATAATAACTACTTTATAAAACAATTTGCATAGTATATTTATTGAAATAAATAATATCTTTAATAAAAAGTTTTTTATCGTTGCAATATAGCATACTGCATATATTTCACATGGAATTAGTATTTAGAATACTCGTATATACATTTCCTTAAGAGCTAAGATGGTCTTAAAAATATGTAATTGAAAGCAAAATAATTACCTATAAAGAAATCACAAAAATACAATTATAGTTTATACTACAATAAGCTTACTGCTTATATATTATAGTCAATTAAAAAAGCACTACATATTAATTTAAAATAAATCGGCATGGGCACTATCAATTATTTTTACTTATAATAATGATTATTGGTTACCCAGTAGCCATAATAATAATTTACTAAGAGTTCAAATATTATATTAAATATATCGAAACTGGTTAATGGTTATAAATTATTGTTATTTCTAAGATAAAATATCTGAATATGTATACGCAAAAGTGTGTAAACGATTAACGAAGTAACCACAAGATGTTGAAAAAAAAATTAAATTTATAATTTATTAAGGTACAACATATGATCCAAAAAATAAAATAATATATTACGCAATTATATTGTTTCCTCATCACTGCGGGAAATACAAAATTACTTAAACGGGTTATTCCTTAAGTGTTCTAAAAAAATAAATCCTCCCTAAACCTTTTATAGTACCCTGCATTCCCGCTGATCCTGTCCAAACACTGTGAACCTAACATATGATAAACATCAACATATCGGGTTTCACTTTAAAACTTTTGAATAGTTCCATGAATACCCCGTGCACGCGTAAACGTGTTGCACACGCATTATCTGAACGTATAAATAGTAAATACTCGTATAAATATTCGTACAATAATCATGTGCGTATTCATATTCATTGTTTACGTTATATTATATATAAACGTCCAAGTACTAGGCTTATTTCCCGAACTCGATAATTGTCAATTATTACGATCAATCGTATTGTTGTTATGTCGTTGATGAAAAATGTATAGAAAAGACCCGTTTCCGAGCACTGGACGTGCGTTTTAAATGCGCGCGAACGGGGGGCATCACTCGTCGTGTGTTGTGCGTACACTGTATGCATTGTATACGGTTACGGGCGCGCGGTCGGTGCGCACTGCGTGGGAACGAAAACTTAAAGGGATGACACACATTATACGAATACGATATCGGCGGGATCCGTGGGCCCGTAAACTCGAGGCGGTGCGCGGGGGGCGGATGATTTCCTGGGCGCCGCCGACCCTTTCAAGGTCGCCCCCACCGACAGGTCTCCCACCGACCGGCCGTCCGTGCGCGACCCGCCGCCGCCGCCGCACGAACATCACACAGTTTCCCGCAAACGGACGGCAGATGGCACAGTGTTCGTTCAGATTCCGTGTGCGCGTCACGTCCGCCGTCCGGGTCCTCGTGTCATCGTTTCCCTCCGAACGTACGTGTTGCTTGGCGGGTTTTGCGTGAAGTCCGATTACCGATCGCGGTCCAGTGCAGTTTGCAAAATTTCGTCCGGTGTGTGCTCTTTTTCGGCTCCCCTCGGCGTTTTCTTCGCCGCCACCATTTGGAAACGTCGTCGTCACTGGGCGCTCATATTATTTGAGCTTTGCGCTGCACCCCCAGCGGAAGATTTGAATTTTTAATCCTATCGGCACGAGTAGTCGTCTTCGTCCCCTGCAGTGGATTTTGTTTTAACAAACAGAGCGCCGCGCAAACCGGTTTTCCACTCTTGGGCACATTTTTTCTAAGACTGTGAAATTCCTCGACACCGCTCGCCACGATCGGAGCAGGTGTAATATTCGTAAGTATTATGTTATTACTTATATGTATGACTGCAATGAAATTATATCATTTCATGTAGATATGATAATAAACATTTGTATTGTAATGTTGCGTTATTCTTGGGTCCATCCGACGGTGCATTCCATATACGTTTTATGGCTCGACCGTACCGAAATATATCGCACAAGCCAGTACGCATGAGTAGAAACTTTTTTTATATTATAAATATTATTAATATTATTAAATAGCCGTTCGGCTGATCACAGTTTTTATATGATGGCCAAACTTCGCTATCGGTAATACTATATCTTAACTGTCCGTTTAACCTTGTCGGTGTCTGAACCTTAACAGAAACCAGAAAATATCTGAACTATACGGAAAACCCGTATTTGGTATGTGACCAATGGAATATGGAAGAAATAATTGTTCGAGTTATTTATTTTCAATCTAAATTCCGTAATAATGATCATTAAATGAAAACGACGCATGTCACGTGCGTGCGCGAGTGTTTTGTTGTAGTTGTTTGTCGTATCATTATTTCATTATCATTATTCATTAATAATTACGTTCCAACAATTTAAAAACCATATATTGTTGTATTAAACTTTTAACCATATCCGGATCTGTCCAAATATAATCATGTTGGTGATTTTAGACATAAAGTTGGCGCTATAATATTGGTCGCATAACAATATAACACTCGTAACTCGTAATCATTATGTCAAGTTTGTTATTCACAAACTTTATCATTCCTGTGCGTCGTACGTCATATGCGTTTTCGTTTGATGACTAATTTTTTTAATTCCTTCCTAGTTCGCCAACGCAACCTTTTTGCTTTCGACCTTTTAGAAAATTCGGTCATCAGTTTACTACACCAAATTATTGCTGACACAGTTCTGTGCCCTTTACAGCTTTACCATATACCTTAACTGTTTAAGAATTTTTAATTTTTATACAGTGAATTATGCAGCGATAACCTTTTTTTTAATAGTCGACAATAATTATCAATTACAACCACTCCAGCCAAAAATTTTTTTTTTTTACCAACTAGTCGTGAATCGATAAATATTTTACACTTCTACCACGTAAGTGTTAAAACTCAAGCCTTAAGGAGGTAATAGAATAATGTTGCACCGGTAAATCGTATTATCAGTCCGGTCTCAATGAAATTTATCTGCTAGAGACAATTAAGTATCAAGTGTCAGTAGGAGCTTGTTTGTGTTTATACTGTTCCAGTGATATTTACTTATGTTGAAAACATGTGGGTGTGATAATATGTGTGTGGGTAATATACAGCAACCTTGAAAAACCTTTAAAATTGCATAATAATCATGGGAAATGTATTTCAATTTTCAGTATGTATTCATTATAGATTCTACGTAGATACCTTGGTACCTATGCGGCTATCAGACTATCTACGTGTATTATTTTCTGTCTCAAAATCCGTATGGCCGTATACATTCGGATTCGATACTGAAAAATTAAATTGCCAAGTTTTAATGTTTTAATGTTAATGCCAAGTTTTTGGAAGATTAGTGATTACATTGGAAATTTATTTGGCTTCATTAAATTTTAATTTAGTCCTTTTATATTAATAACTTTTTTGTTTGTTTAAGGATCAAAGGATTATTTGCTCTCTAAATTTGATTGGTTTTATTTACTCATTAAATGTCGTATTAATATATACTTAAACATGAACGATAAAAAAAAGTTAAACAATTATTATAGGATTTTAATTTATTAAATGTGTTTTGCATATTTTAATATAATTCAAACTATTATTATAAATACTCAGTAGTAATTACGGTACATAACTAAAAGTATAAAAGTCTTGGACAAAACAAAATTTTAACTTTGAGACTATTCCTAAAAACTTTTTAGAGTTTATAATTAAATTTAAATATAAAAATCAATCTATTACCTAAATGTGTTTAGTACAGTTTTAATGTATAACATTTCAAAATTGAATTAATTTTAGTAAAAATCTAGTTGACATTTTTTAAACATCATGAAAAATACACTATATTGAAAATGACAGCGATTACTATTGTTATTTGTAAACTATTTGTACATCATTAATGTTACGTAAAGTTTCTTGTACGTAACGTACAGGAAAAACAGAAGTGTCATCTGAAAATGTTTTAATAATAACTACCTAATTTAAGATTGTACAAGAACATACTTAGAAAAACATATTGTAAGTGATTATGTGCACGATTGTTATCTAATATTCGTGAATAGTAATTCGCACAATAAATATATATGGTATGAGCATATTATAATAATTATAATATCCGGTTTTTATCCCCTACTGCATTACTGTTACTTTTGTTAGTGAACTATCACTACAGGCAACGGATGTTATGGTTTTTTACCCTTCATCATGTGTGTGATTTTGTTTAGGTCTAGATACACAAAAAAAACTTCAATCAGTTATGAAACGGGTTTTAGACAATATAAAGTGTTAAAAGTGCTGCACGTATAGTACGAGCCCCACTATTTTATTCATTATTTATTATTTAATCGCTTGCTCCAACTGGTATATCGTAGTTTAACATAAAAAGTGGATAGACCGGTACAATCAAATAGCATTTCAACTGTCAACTTTCAAATTTTTAAATTTAAATTTTCTTTTATAATTCGTTAATAAATAATAACTATCACTTTAGTTACGTTCAGGATACACCTAAAAATAATAATGACATTCTAATTATACTTATAATTAGCTGAATTTGTTTTTCTAAGTGTTATAGATGTTAAATGTGTATAATGATATTTATTTTAAATATTATAATGCAAAGTTAAATTTCATTTTATTAATATATGAAATGATATTTTCTGAACTTGTATTATTTATATTTATTTGATACCTATAGGTATAAAAAATAAAAAAATCTATTTATTCTTTTATAGTCTATAGTCTATGTATACCTACCATAGATAATAAATCATGCTTATAAAAATGTGTTTATAACACTGTACTTTCAACAAAACAATTTACTAAAAAATAAATAGGTACTCAATCTTTAAAACTAGAAAAATGAATTATTGTACATCATTAGACTTAGATAAGGAATTCGATTACAGTGACATATAAAATTATACAAATATTTATACCATCGTAAATTTTTTCTAAATCTAGGAGATAACGAAGTTATTATTAAATTAATTAGCATACATAACTATCGAGAACTATAATATAAAAATTCCTTTGAATTAATAAGCCTTCCGATGGAGACATTTTGGCTTTAAGTTATTGCAGTACATATAGTAATTTGATTCATATATTATAACTGTCTCATTTATTCAAAACAATTATTTAAATAAAAATATCTCTGTGCTATTAACGCTGACAACACTGCCAGGGTTACACCAAGTAATATTAAATAAGCTAAATAAGATTATAACGGATTTAAATCACTACTGAGATTATTCAATAATTGTACACAAGGTACGAGAAAGAAATAGGTAACTCATGAAGAATTATCAATTTATTGGTTTATTTTTTTATCTTATATTATATACTTAAACAATTTATGTTTACATTGTACAATTTATTGTTTAATCTTCTACAAATACAACATTAAGTTGTTATTTTTCTTTATTAATATTTTTATTTTTAACACATTGGTAATATTTGAGATATTATTCTACATATGGTTTTGATATAATATTTTTATTTAATTCTTTATTTTCAAGTACCTATATGTAATAGTGTTAAAAACGTGTCTCGGAAAGTGTTATTTTCATGCTGCACCACTATTAAATTGTATATTTTAATTTTCATATTATAAAAATAAAATTATTATCAGATCGAGTATCTCAACATGGACTTTATAGATTTATGTTTGATCCAAGTTTTATAAAAATGCAATTAGTTAATAAAATTTACACATATTATGTTTAAATGTATAAATGTATAATACACATAATACACGTGTGAGCCGTGAGGTAGTGAATTAAATTGTTATACTTTTATTTTATATGTAATGAACGAATCAGTTATAATCATAATAATCAAAATACTTATAGATTTAAAAACTATATGATTATATTTTACTTTAAATTGGTAATGTAGAACATTAAAATCAAAATATATATTAATGTATCAATAATTATGATAATTTGTCAAGTAAGTTGTATGAATATATGAGAGTGGTTTTACTGCAGTGGCGTCATTTTAATTTTCAGTAAAGGGAGCAAAGTTTTGACCTGCCTAAAATGGTAAAAAAAACTGCCCACTTCGCTGGCAACAAAATACATTTTTAAATTTAAACATATTTTATTCTAAGTATAAACCTTTTTATTGACTTTTCGATCCTTGTGCGTTTCGCAGTGATTTAATTTGTTTAGCTCTACTGTTTTTTGCTGCTCCACCTATTTCATTTTTTAAGACGTGTTATTTTATCCATATTAAAAAAATCAATGTAAATATGTGTCACAAAGAAATTAAATTTTAATAAAGATGCTCAACTAAATTTACACAATAATAACACTAAACTGAATAGCTGAACAACTGTCGCAGGTTAACTGAAGTCTGAAACTAATGATTTATAAGAGTGCCGATCGGTTCACGGTTGTTGTTTTTAAAATCATATTAGTTTTAGATTTTAGAAATAAAACTAGGTATATCAGGTTTATTAATTATTATTATTGGCAAATAACAATATTATGTTTTTTTTTCTTTCCAAAAGCACACACACGCAATCATATATACATGCATATACCCACATGCGTCTAAAATTCTAAATATAAATATATTTCAACTATAAATTATTAATTAAAAATATATCATTATGACAATTATTTCTTAATACATAGTATACCTAATATTTTATAAAAATATCATAAAAACAGGTATTTTTTTGGGCTAATAAAATACAACAATGGTTAAACGACAACCACCGGACGCCAGCCCATCGGACTGCTTTTAAAATCAGACAGGAGCAAATACCCACCTTATCAACCCTCCCCTGAAATGACGCCACCGTTTTACTGTTGATTACACATTTACACGTCTCGAAAAAGCTCATACTTCCAAGTAAAAAGATAATACAAATAAAACTAAATTATAGATAAACATTTTCAGATAATCTAATTAATTTAATTATGGTTGCTACTGAAACATTCACTTTAAATATTGTTGTTTATTTAGATAAACCAATAAAAAAATAACATCAACACGTTACACATAATATTATGAACAAATTTTATTCAGATAGGGTATATGTTATTGTAATTTTATACATAGTTCTCAAATTATTTTGTTTTATTTTTATTTTTCAGACTGATAACAAGGGCCTCGATGGGCAAAAACATCAACTCAATAAATTAAACGGTAAGATGAAGTACAATATTATTACCATAATTGATTTATGTCATTATTATCGATATCATTGAATATGATTTTGTGGGTGTGAATATAATTATTAGTTACGTAAGCTACGTGTTAACTATCCATTTGAGTTTGAATGTAACTAAATATATTTTCTTATGTGGTACACTGGTATATAGCGATATTTAATAAATCATAGTTAAATTGAATTATTTATGAATGATTCATCTACGCTACCTTATTAGTAACTTAGACTGATAGTCTTTTTAATTTGTGATTTGTTTCTCCGTCGATCACACGCCCAACATAGTAATTATACTAATCTATTAAATTATCTACATTTAACGTAATAAAATGCCTATGTACAATCTATATGTATACGATTAATAAGGATTTCAAAATCAAATTCGTCATGAATTAAATTTAGATCAACTTTGTTGTTTAGTTGAAAAACGATGATTCTCAATTTTTAAATTGAGCGAATAAAATTAAATACTTTTGAAAGTTAATCTCAACTAGACTACAATGAAATCAAATTTATTTTCAAAATCATAAACAAATCACTTGCAGATCGATTGATACATTGAAAGCATAATGGGTCTAAAATTAATGTTACACCACGGTGATAAACCACGAGAAGGCAGTAAATCACTTTCGATGACCTTAAGAGTTCAGGTACCAAGTACTTAGTTGGTAAATTAATATAAAAACTTTATTTAATTATAATTTGAATTATAAACCAAAGGCATATATTTGAAATTAATATAATGTGTGTTAGGTTATGTTAGATTCAAAATAATTATTTTTATATCCTAATAACAGTAATAATAAATATTAAAGATTTTTTTATGATAAAGAATTACTGCTAACTTAATACATATTAAAAAAAAGTATTGATTTTTTTTTTTATTCAAAGTACGTTTATTATTATAATCATTGTATGTGATGGTATTAAATATAAGCACTTAATAAATATTATAATTTGAAATTGAATTATGATATATATTATATATAATTACATTAAATGATCGGAAACTAACGAAAGAATAAAACTATGATGAATAAAAATTAAAAAGTTTTCTGTACCAAATAATAATTTTATCAATAAGAGTTTAATTATTTTATATTTTTATTATTCTATTCTGGCATTTTAATAACAGTTATCATCAAATTAATATTTGAATAGCTATGCACTGCACTAACTATATACTAACGGTTATTACTACTTCCGATTATATAATGGTTTTTTTTTACATCATGGCTCTTTCACGGTTATAAAATATTTTAAACAAAATATATAGGTAGTATAACATTTTATTTTTATGATTCATAATCTATGAATTAATATGACTGTAAGTCTTTGTTGTTAATACAAAAGTTGATAAACTGTTGTATACAGTTAATTAATAACACGCAATTTTAAAATAATTATTATTTTCGAACAAAAACATAGTAAACATAATATTCGTCGAACGCTACAGAAAAATGCCTTAGAGAAATTCTCGACCATTTTATCAAAACATTCTAAAACAAGGTTTAAATATTGTGCTGTGCGGTTTGTTTAGAATAATATTATCGTGATACGGTGGGTAAGACTTTCCATCTGTCATTTGCGACGTACCTATATAGTGTGGCACGGTCGTGATGCACTGTGTCGTTGTGTGCATAGAATTACCGTGCAGATAAAATGATTATTTTTTCGTTCTGCGCGCCGCGTCGGGGCGAACGCGTTACGAGTTTCTCGTGCATTTTACTCGTTAACACGATGATAATGAGAGTCATAGTTTTATCCATTAGACATTAAGAATAATATTATGGATCATTACAATAAACAGTACTATGCCAATCGATTTAGTTCATCAATTTCTCCATTATGTATAATAAATCGTCGGTATGATTTATAAACGGATGAAAACACGGTGAATTTGTTGCGCCGATTTATATTTTTGCTATCTCCATATACCCGGAATAATATAAGTATTTACGTATTTTTTTTTTTTTTTTGTCAATATACCTTTTTATCATATACACACACGCACACACAAAGGCGATCATAATAGATACGCCGAACAATAAAATACACTGTCTAATGTAAACAAGTTATCTTTGAGACTTGGACACTCGGGACGGCTCGCAATTGTAGGTCACTCGAACGATCGTGACCGACTTGTGTGTGTCGTCGTTCGGCCGCGCATCAACGCCATCGAACGCCGTTTATTATTATTATTTTTATAAAAGAAACACCGCTCCGCTGGTCGCATAACCGAGGCTGGCACATCGTGTGAGCATAATATAATATAGTATACTATCGCCAAATTGAATATAATATTATTTATCAACACGTGAGAATCGCACGTACACAACACACACATTTGAAACAATGACCGAGACGAATGTTGTTCGGATTGATTAGGTTGATGAGCAGAGCATAAGGTATTCGTGAGAAAACCGTGATCGATACGTTGTTAATTGGATTTCAGAAGAACGGGTTTTTTGACCTTAAATACACCGTCGAATACTTCTATAGGTCATTTCAAGGCCAGGGGACGTGTCGGCTATATAGGCTTTGAAGCTTTGTTTTATATATCCTTTACCGAAGCGCAAACATAACAATAATCAAAACTTTCTTTCTAAATCTTCGCCACTACTTTATTACTTGTTTTGCACGTTATCGTGCCCATTTTCAAAAAAAAAAAAAAAAAAAAACTAGAGTGAAATGTACTCGAAATAAAATGAACCATAAAAACTGAACTAGATAAAACACTCGATTATCTTTGATTTACATTGACTAGGTATGTCGGTGTAGAACGAATTATACATTTTTTTCGATCATTTTTATTTTATTTTTTTTTTTGTCATAGTTTCACACTTCATAACAGTAATTATACTCGTTTACCTATTTAATTTTAAGTAAAGTGTTTTGAAAACTACGGTATTATGCACAACACATAGTACTTGTGTTGTCTTCAAATAAAAACATCTACATAATAATTCATTATAAATTATAACACAATATAATTCACTGGAACTATTTTTTTTTATTTTTGTTTTAAATTATTTTAAATGTATATTAACTTCAATGTAGGTGTCTATTCTAAAACCAGTTATTGGTATTTTGTGGGAATAATCGGAAACGTAAATGTTGTTAGTATTTACTAAAGTTGAAAAATATTCAGATTGGATTGATTTCGAATGTCATGAAGCTAATTTTATATAAATAATTAAATATTTATTTTCTTATTAAAAAAACTGATTTTGGTTAACTTTGGAGGTAAATTAATCAGTTTAATAGATAACAGTTACAATCAATATTAATAATATGTATATTATATAAATTTTTATAAATTTACTCTGGCTGTTGTGTACAGTAAATTTGTTTCTTTATTATCTAATAAATTAATACAATAATGTTAAATCTTAAAAAAACAATCATGAAAATATGACGATATTAAATAGTATTTAATAGTTATAAATTGTACTTGACAATTGATTATTGATTACTGTTTTTTTTTTTTTTTACGATAACTACTACCAATATTTTATTCATACCTAATTAAGGTTTCTACTCAAGTGTTATAAAATTATTTTATTTAAGAGGGGTCTATAAGGAGTGGCCGCATACTCTGAAACCGTTATTATTTTATCGTTTTCGTATCGCTTTCTGTCTGTAAAAAATTCAAATAGGTATCTACCATATTAATATCCTGAACCGGAAATATTTTAGTACATACGTGTAAATAGACGGTAGAAACCCTCATTCATTTAAACGTCTACTACATTACAAAGAACTCAGAGCTATGAATTATCAATATATCATTCTTCTATATTAAACTAACCAAATATCAACAAGTAGTGCACGATAAAAGGTATCATATTGTTATTGTTCTTATAATATCTCCAGAACGACATAAACATGTTTGTGCCACTTAAGCAATAGTGGTTAAAAAGAGAAAATATGTCGTAGGTACCTATTATCAACAAATAATACAAAAATATCTTTTGAAAACATTTTTGGACTATTAGTTATTGGTATTATATAGGTAGTTGGTTTGTATGGTTAGTTGTAATAATATGCATTATTATTTATTAGTAAGTAATTTTTATGTGTGATAGTAACTTCAATTACTAGACAATCGTAGGTGCTGGATGTACTTAACACGTATTTTTTTTTTTAATATGTAAGACGTTGTAAACATTAAAAAGTATTATGTATAATATAAATATATTGTGTTGAAATATGATTGTATAATTTACAAAAATAAACATTTTACTCATTTTTTTTTATTTAATCGTTATTTATTGTTAACAATAACTTAAGATTTGTAGGTTTAGTTATAGCTTATAACTATGCATAATTTTAGCCATTTTATTTATTTTTATTACTATTATTACATAGAACTTTAAATTCTTTTGACAATATTGATTATTGACGTTGAAAATAATGTTCAGAAACAAATAATTTTTCCCTGTTTATTCAGTCGACAATAGTCAATGATGATATAATATAGAACCATAATTTAATTTTCTAAAAAATTCGATAACACCGTTCAATTATTATTGGCGCTTTGGAGAAACTGTATACATGCTCTCTTGTTCTTCTTCCACCTAGGCAAATCAATTAAAAGTGCTGAGTTTTTTTTTGAAAGCATTTGACATGTTTTAGTGTTGTCAGTTTGCTACAGCGGTAATAACTCATCTATTAGTATTTTAGTTAGATAAGCTAAAATGTTATATATTTATTTCTTTTTTTCCAAAAATATCTTATTTAGCTTAAAAAAAGATAACTCATGGATTAGCTTTATTTCTATTATAATATTAAATAAGAATTATAAACTTTTTTTTCTGAATGCGCTACAAATTTATAGAAATTATAACGTTTTTACATTAAATATAAAATATTGTTCAATTTGTATCTGCAATCTGCATAATTATTGTAATAAGATTTATTGTTTGTAAAGATCAAATAAAAATAGCATTATAAAATGCATGTTTACATATTTATAATAATAGTTGATTTTATTGCATCTAGTTTTCAATTAGTTAATTTTGTTAATGGTTTATAAAAGTGTACTTATTCAAACTAGTAGTTAATTGAACATAATACAAATATTATAAATATTTATTCCTATATTAAATATTGCCGCATCGAGAAATAATTAGTAAATTATTTTCACTTGGGGTTTCCATTTTATGGCAAAATAAATACTTATGTTATCATCGTTATTAACCTTGTTTTTTTACGGTTTAATATGTTGTCACCACTATTTAAATATCTTTTGTAAGTATTAATCTAAAAAAAAATGTAAAGTACCTACAATATAACTATGTATAAATAATTAGAAGTAGGTATGTAGATAGTTAATAATATAGTTAATAATATTGCAACCCATGTTATTTTGTATAGTCTCGTAGAAAATCTTAGTGTAAAACATACAAAACCAAAAATAGGATATAAACATATTATCTAACTAAAATTAGTTGAAAAATCACTGTAGTAACAATACCAAATTCTAATGTTTCTATTTAATAAATATGTAAGTATATTATTATACATTTATACTGTCATATAACAGATTATATGGCATCTAGGCTATAACAGTAATAATTCAATAATATCAGTAAAAATCAGTTAAAAGTATATATTCGGTCGTATTGATTTCCGGATTTTAACAATGGTCTATAATATGTATTAAAAAAATAATAAAATTAAGATATTAATTAATATTTGTATGTATCATATTGAACCAAAAAATGTATGCAGTTGAAATACCTACATATCACATATCGCCGATAGGCACTGCAGTAAATATTTGAACCGTCAGTCACAAAAAAAAAAAAAACCAAGTATAAGTTTAGTTTTTTTATATTGGTAATATCATTGATTATAAATACTAGTATGTATTTATTATATATATATTATTGTATTGAATATTATAGATTTATCTATATCTAATCTCGTAAATAATTTTTAAACAATATAATCCACGATAATACTTTTTTATTAATCGTACGTTTTGACGTTTTGTCCGCGTTATCTATCCATGGTTTAATTTATATAGTTCACGTCTCACGGACTCTTGATAAATTATTATTATTGACTATTAAGTATTAACAATATACCTAACTATAGTTCGTACTATTTTATAATAAAATCCCATACATATTAATCATTATAAATTGTAACCTATATTAGGTCTAAACTATTTATTAAAACATATTAGAATACTTCTCTCATTGAATTTGTTATTGTATTTTCAATCAAAAATATGAAATAACAAAATATAATTTGAAATCAGTAGTTTTAATTTATGCACTTTTGAACATTAAACAGTATTTTCTATACCGATTATGATATGCTAATTATTAATTTCCATAGCATCATTTTTAGTAACATGGTTTTGTTATCATTTTGAAATATTACAACTTACTAATTATATCAAATATTCTTATTTATTAATATAATATTATATATAAAATATAAATTTAAATATATTATTAAGTGATGCAGATTTTCTTTCTTTATATACTTAATGAGTGTCCATTGTATTTTCTCATTGTTGAAATCCCGAAACGTGTCAATTTTACCTGTTAAGAATAATGCAAAATTATTTTAGACAATAGGTCATATGCTACTATCAGTAGGTAGTCATAAGTGGTTTCTTTCATTTATAGCAGATCTCAAAAAATATAACTTAAAAGCAACAAGCATTTCAAGTGGCAAGTGAGTTTTGACAAGTGTGTAGTTAAAAACGTGGGGCTCTCGTACCCGGGTCCCGCATAATACTTAATTTTTAATAATGAAATAGTATGAGTATTCAGAATCATTACTTCTGAATACTTACACTTTTTCAAGTCATCCCACCATAAGCACTGTAATCATCAATAATTTCTGAGTAGTGCGTATTATTAATGCAGCTGTTGTGCTGAGAGAAATCAATATAGAAATTACATAATTACAAAACATCTTAGTATCAACGGATAGGACAGGCTGTGTGCGGAAGTGAGTGAGCTGTTGTAGGTTTTACAATGCGTTTATTTTTCTGAGAAAAATGAAGAAATGAAGATCCAGTGATCATAATGCTCCAAAAATGTCATGCAGTAAATCATTTGATTAGATATTAATTTATCATCGTTTAAAAATATATATAATGATTGTAACCACTTGATTTCTAAATGTGCGCTCCGTTAATTTTAAAATGTATACAGAATATTAATTTTCTATTCATGATTTTTTTTCTGTTCAAATAACCAAGTACATTTATCATTATTTATAGAAAAAACATTTTCAATATTTTTTCTTAGCTTTTTATTTAAAACAAAAATGTTGTTATTTGTCATTTAAATCAACTGTTAATTGTGTATATTTAATTATGTTTATCGCGTAAATTAAATTATGTTAAAGGTAAATCTAGTCATTTTAAAACAATAAATTGGGAGCAATTTTTGGTATAGTAGATTTTTGACTATTATAACCAATATAATCATTGATTTTATATAAATGTATGTATAATTTATTACTCAAAAATCGTATCTCATAATTTATAAATTCCAAACAAAATTGATTAGGTATATAAGATATCTAGATAATTTCTATGTATTTAATATATTATTATGCTTTGTCTACATTTTAAACAATATGTTTTTCATATTACGTTTATTTTTCTCAACATGTACTACGTAGTGTATATAGTTTATATAATGTATAGTACGGATACTATACTACCATGTATATATAGTATATACTATCAGATCTAAAAACATAATTTGCATTGTTTTATTCATAAATTGTGATAATAACAATGTTGTTTTATTTAGATATGACAATGGCTACTGATTGCACGAGGGACATGCACCAAGATGGTCTTATCCTACCACGGAAACCGGTCAACCCATGCCTGACATCTGCGGACCATCAAAACCTTCATCGAGAACTTTTATTTAACCAAAAAATGTACCTAATATATTTTCACCCCAACGGCAATCATTTTTTTTATTGGTAATTTTTAATTTTAGCGGGAAAAATGTTTTGGGACAAAAATCGGAATTGCAAAGAGCTTTGGAAAAACACAAGCGAACACAAACTCAAAAAGAGATTGAACAACAAAAGAATTCTAGTCGAACGCCATTCGAACGGATGATCGAAGAAAGGGCTAAAAAAATTGAAACGGTATTTACCAGCTTTATCTGTAAAATGTATATATTATATTGTTACTATATAAACTCAATTCTATGCACTACTCTGTGTAACTACTACTTCTACAAGTTACAATACTCAGATATTACTTATATAATATTATCATTTAAATGTGTAAATATAAAAATTATAATTTTGTAAACACTTTAATTATATATAAGCGGCATGAATGCATAATAAATAACAATAATATACCTACTAACTATAATTTTATAATATATAATTCTTCAAACACATTTCATAAATTATTCCCATATAATAAAGCCGTAAACCCTGCATCATTCATATAACTAATTTATTTAATAACGATTACATAACACAAATAACAAATTTAAATCTCTTACTAGTACTATTAACTTAATAACTTGTATATAATTTAACAATTTCATTTTTTATTTTATCTTATTAGTTATTAGTAATATTGACGGTTATGAGAACTCAACAACAGGTTTGCTATCTTTTTTATTATTATAGGTACTCATAATAAATAAGTACACACTTCTTTACTTATAAGTATCTGTTTTCAATATTTCAACTTTCAAGTGGTGCACGTATATTAATTAGTAGGTATATTATGCTATAATAATGGATAAAGTGACGTTTAAAAGACTTGTTAATAAACCAGAGTGGAACTTTTTTTTATAGTAGGAATTTTGTTCGTTTTTAAAGTTGGCAATGGAAAATTGGCGATGTCATTTTTGTGTTCATTGGTGCTGAACATGGAAAAATGAAAAAATAGAAAATAAGGAGGGAGTGGGGGGTGAAAATAAAAAATGGCATGTTGCTTTATCGTGAAAATAAAAATAAAAACGCTCGATTTTCCAACGTTTTCGATCCGAAAAAAATGACGGTGGTTACATGCAGGCAAATTCGTATTTGACGAATAAAATAGATCCATTGAAAAATTGTCTAGGAAGAAAATATAAGAATATTTTAACTGTGTATATAGGTATGCTAAACCACAAGAATCATTTTTATAATTATTTGACCCGCGTGGCCGCGTGTACTGCTTTTAGAAATTCGATACACACCAATAAACATTAGGCTTAACCGCAATATATTTGTACTTAATAGTGTAGTATTATAAGTTAATGTATATAAAAGTATTAAAGTGTTGTACTAAAAACTTGATATGCACAATTTTAATCGATTTTTTACGAGAACATGATGTAAACACGTGGTCGTCATAAAATATGCATAACATTTGTTGCGGCTGTTATGCAAACATCCATATCACTTTGATACAATCGTACAGTTGTATAACCAAATCCTCCTATAATCATGATAAAATTATTATGAAATACAATCTTCCCGTTTTCTGGCATACTAAGTAAACTCTAATTAAAGTAGGCACCAAAAGCTTCTAATAATATAACGAGTACAAAAATAATTTTATATTAACAATTATAATATTATTGTATATTATGCATTTATGCGTATTAGGGATGGGCATCAAATCCGAATATCTGAATTTTCCGAATATCCGAATATTCAAATCCGGATTTGAATTAAATTCATATCCGGATTATTCAGATTAATTAATTTTTTTTATTGCTAAACACAAAACAACACTGGTAGTTGAATGCATCAGAAATATAATATACCGTTCAAAAATGTATGTTAATGAATTTAATTATAATTAAAATTTAAAAATGAGACATCGAACAGCAAAATTGAATTGAATAATCTGGATACTCCGGATAACCTGTCAAATCCGGATTCACTAAATTCGGATTTGATAAATCCGGATATGCCCACCACTAATGCGTATATTACCTATGCTATTATTTTCGAATTAAAAATAACGTAAAAATAAATTTTATGCACTTAAATGTTAATATGCTCAACACAGAACTAATAATATTTTATTTCGTAAATACAAATCCATTTTTGCTATAAAGAAAAATTTCGCAGTCCTGATCTAATTTGCCTAATATTTTACTATATAATCTTTATTTTTTATTTTTATAGCAAATGGAAAAAACTGACGTAAAAGAAAAAGACGAGGATAAGCCGGAATTCCTACAGGTTCACGCTAAACTGCGAGCCAAAATGGGCAAAACAGACTGATGCTAATTACTGCGAAAATATATACACATCCCATTGATACGGGAACAATAGATTATTATTATTGAATAAAGTGTTCATTGAATATGTACATTCTATTTTTTTGAGTATATTACATTGAAAATTTTATCCTTTGTATAAGTTTAAATGTTTAATTATGTAGGATTATTGATTTGTAATTATAAAATTTAATTTTTCATTAGGGGTGTATAGAAACATTGTATAAAATATTTTGATTATCATTATTATTATTATTATTATTATTATTACAATTATTATATATTTTTTTTTTAGAATAATTTATGATTATGTTTACCTATTTATCTGGCAAATTTATTTACCCTGAATTGTACGATGCCAAAATTAGTCAATTTTCGAATTTGAAAAAATATTAGGTTACAGGGGATATTGTTTAAAAAAAAAATTACAGCAATAATTTGATGTTAATTTCAAAACATGTCTTGACTAAATAATAAAATTGAATATTATTATCTACACTTGCATTATACTGATATCGCTTTTATATCATAAGTTATAAACTCATAACCAAAAGTTGCGTGAACAATTTTAAACAATTATAGTGGATTAACTAACTATAGTTAAAACTTAAAATAGTTACCGCTTCAGATGCCAAATGGAAATAGGAAACTGAGGAAACAATTATTTTTATTTACAAAATTAATTGTTGGTTACTAAATAATAACTGAAAATAAAAAATCGTTTACTTTATATTACTTTATAAATATTCATAGTATACCAATAGTATTTTAAATCGATCAATGATAATGGTATTTTTGTCAAAACACGATATAGCTTATAACTACAATATTAAAGTACCTTATAAATAAATTAGGCAGTTTTGAGTTAGAAAATGTAGAAGCAAGTATGAAGTATTATAACTTTTGTTTCAACAGTAATAGTGTAGGTAAATTTATTTTATAGTGGTTACATTTTATTAAATACTTTAGAGTATATTAATTAACTGAATTCAAGCTCTATGAATTCGTTTTGGGCAGTGTTGTTAAGGAACGATTCCTGGAATTGATTCCTTTTTTGAGGAACGAATGAATGAATTAATTCCATTATTTTTTTAAAGGAATAAGAACGTAAATTTTTTTTTATCTATTTATAGATCTTGCATTAATTTATGCTGACTATATATTTAAAATAATATTTTTTACATATTAATTGACAATTGTACTTAAAATTAAAATATTTAGAATAATAAAATAATTTTATTAATTAGGTATTGATCAACATTGTAAACTAAGGTAACTAGGAACCAAATTTTTTAGAGGAACGAAAAAAAGAACGAGTTCCTTTTTTTATAGGAACGAGGAATTAAACGAATTCCTATTTATACTAGAGGAACGAGGAATTGAACGGATTCCTAAATAAAAGGAATTTTAACACACGTTTTGGATACATACAGTATTACGTTTAAAATAAAACACGGCTCACCCATTAACAGCACAAAATCGTTTCAGTACTCTCAACAATATCGACAATAATATAGAAACGCTGGAGATAAAATGATCAAACCTGTATCCATAAATCACGACCCATTTTCATAAATACCTATTTTAAAAAAGAACGGGATGGGCCTCGCTCTGCTGTACAGTAGGGGGTGGAGTGAGCCTCGCACATAGGATAGGTGATTACAATGGATTTGTTAAATTTGAATTCAATGATAGGTATCATTGTATACAAATAACGATTCTAAACGGAGATGATATGTTGGTCTAGAATAGGATATTATAATATATAGTATGTTATATTTAAATTGCAATATAATGTCAATATTTGCTTTTCAAACGCTTATAAAAAAATTTTGCCTATGAATTTCAATAATTTTTATTTGACAGTAAGAACTACATCTGTGGAATTTCCTATTAAATTTTCAAGTATTTTGTACGAGCCAAATGTTTTTTTATCAACAATTATAAAAAAAAAAAAAAATGTAAAAAAATCAAATATTTAAAATGCTAATAAGTAGCTTAAAAATCAATAAAATATTTTGAAAAAAATAATGCCAATCTTAACAGCTGGTAAAAATTTCAAGTTTCTGCGACTTTTACTTCTTGAATAATCGAAGATATTTAAAATCGTCTGAAAATAAATCGCTATTTTTATGCAATTTCGTAAAAAATTAAATTTCAAACTGTCATAAAATTTTTTCCTTTAAGTCGGATAGAAATTTTTTTATAGATTTATGAAGAGTAGGTTATGGATAACCTAGTGTTAACATTTTGAACCTTAGTTATAAACAGAAAAAACTTTATAAATTTTCAACTACAAAATAACTTGCAAATTATCGCGATTTTAACATATTTTATACAAATTTGAACTTTATGGGCTTATAAAAAAAATTTGAGTGAAACGATTGGTGAGTTATTGGTGGAGTTATTGCAACTTTGATTTATAAACTTTTTTCCTATCTCAAAAATTGACTGTCTTACAGCAATTTCTTCTTACCATAGCAGCTATTTCCAACCAAAAATAAAATTAAAATAATAAAATACAGAAAATTGAAAAATGTAGCAAAAATCTATTTTGTTTAAATTTGAAATTGCTGTAAGTCAGTCAATTTTTGAGATAGGAAAAAAGTTTATAAATTAAAGTTGCTTAAAAAAAAATTCTTGATAATCATTTCTGACACGTATTTAATTCATAGGGTTTTATGGAAATGGACACAGCTATGGCCGAAGATAGATTGTTAGAGGATTAGTTGAGTGGATCTATTGCTGTGGTAGTTTTAATAAAAGATAATACAATTTATTGTGT
>JAIPRK010001540.1:0-47724 GCA_025469195.1 Chaitophorus viminalis
TTAAATTAATTTGCAAATAAATGGAGTGTATACTAATATAATGTAATTTATAGTAATAATGAATTAATTTGTATTTGTAATATTTTTAATCTATATAAATCTAAATATTATATCCTTATATAAATAACATTTACTTACTACCATTTTTTTCCCAGGACTCAACTTACCTACTACTTGTTTTTTCCCGGGACTCAATTAACCGCTTTCAAAATGTACCAAACTTATCTCGGACTCAATTTACCTAGCCCCGATTTATGAGGGAACCTCCCTTCCCTCAGACGCCGATGAAATCTTATATATATATATATTTAATTATATATATTTACGGGCAAAGCCTTTTACACCAATTTAACACAGAACAATAAAAATTAAGATACCATATAAGTTTTAACATGATAATAATTCAATACTAGTAATAATAATAATAGGCAATATAAAATAGTAATAGTAAAATAGACTTAAAAATTTACAATATTAAAATATATGATAAATGGTATTCTCATTGACCAGCCGCATCATGCGATCAATAGGATTATTTCTGCCATAATTGGTAATGTGTGTAGGAACTAAGAATGGGACATGGTGTCGAATAGTGCGAGAAGGGACCTTAAAATTGACCAATGCAAGAAGTGAGGGAGCATCAAAACGACCATCTACTAGTTTTTTCAAGAACTCTACGTTGGTGTTAACTCTCCTGTCTGCTAATGAGACGAGACCTAGTTCCTGCATAATTATAGAGTAGTCATGGGGAGGATGTTAATATATATTATATATATATATTAAATATATTTAGTTTTATTTCAATTTTATCATAATAAAAATGATCAATGGACGATGGCTATATATTAAACGGATTGTATCCCATGGTTATAATTGTGTATTTGACACGTGGTATACGCTAGAAATACATATAATTTTTTAGGACCTCCCCCAAGAAAAATGTTAAAAGTCCGCCATTGTGACCGCTTACCGGGCTTACCTGCTATGTTTTGTGTGATGAGAACTTACCATAGCCCCAATTATATTGACTATACACGTTTCGCGGTACAGTAGGTACGGAATTCCGTCCAAGTCCCGTGAACCCAGCAGGTGCAGCGACGAGCCATATAATATTATTACGACGATGTCGTTTTTTACAGAGCGTGCGTCCGCGTGGTGTCAGACTTCATCGCGTGCTGGAAATCCGCGAGACGACCGGAGGAGGTCTTCCGGTGTCGAGGGAATATTAATAATAGTAACAAACCGCTGTGTGCGTATACGATACGTAGTACGAATTACGGCTAATTAAATCAATCACAGCAAGTCACCACACACGGTAAATGCACACGCACACTTTACACAAGTGTAAAGTGTATCGTACACACACAGACACATACAGACACACATACATACACACACACACACACACACATACATACAGACAGACACACACACATACACATACACGCACACACACAAACAAACACATGCGCGCACACGCACACAAAGACAGACACGCCGCTGTCGAGCCGGAAAACTTATTTGAACTGGTTTCGTGCCGTACGCGCCCTTTCATTCTAGTTCGAAACCCGACGGCGGACGGTACACACCGCGCGTACAGTAGATATACCGCACAACAACTCGATATACAATAAAATATCGTCGTGTCGAAGTAGTCCGACGACGTGCTTATTTTAGGTATATCACAGCCGGCGTGACGTGACAAAAAATTCGCGGCAAAATTTAGTATTTCTCTCTTGGTTTCGTTTTATTTTATTTTTTTTCCTTATTCTTGATTTAACGGTGTTTTTTTCCTTCAAATAATGTAAATATCTTTACTACGTATTTTTCATCGTTATACCGGTCTATTATAATTTTTTTTTTTTTTAATTCTCACGTCTTCCGAGTGTTTTTTTTTCGGGTTTTTTCCGACTTCAAATCACCATCACAATACGAGAATAAAACGGAGTGCGTTCGAAAAACAATGCGCGCATTTCTGGGCCCTGGACACTTCATTTGATAATAATATATCCCGTGTGTCCATCTCGTTATCAGCGAAAACCTACGAATTTTCCGGTTGATACCTCATCGACAAACCACCAGAACTGCTAACCGCACCACCAGTCTGTTTACGTTATACACGCACGGCCGTCAACTACTGTGAGTAAAAACACATTGTTTTCATACAAGTAATAAATTATGTTCAATCATATTTGGAGCCGTTGGAGGGCTGATTTTCCGTTTGAGTTTTTGTCTTGGAGCTATTATAGTTTCAACAGAGCACAAATTACGACGAGTACCTAAACGGATATCGGAGTACGCATGGGTCTCGTAGATCGCACACAAATACCTACGCACATATTACGACGTGACATTTGTACTGAACACTTATACACAACTAATACCTTATCTTGGGAGCACTCTTGGTCTGGTCTCCGAAATGACTGCCAATAATATGTTCGTATTAAATATAATCAGATCAATTCCATTATTAATTTGAATATTCTTCGTAGTATTTATAAGCAAAAAATATACATTTGTATACAACAACGTTATGTTTCAAATGTGAAACACTTTACTTTATTATTTCTAATCATATTCATAAATTCAGTGAGTTCGTTGTCTCTTAGATGGTGTACGTATTAAATAAAATTTACCTATATGCTATATAACGTACACTCAATGAGGGTAACCGTTGAACTCTATAACTAAAACCATTTATGTAAACGCAAGATGCACGTACGGGATTCAGAAACGTTAGGCTAGGTTACGTAGAGAATATTATAAAATCATATTTATTCGTCAAACATATACATATATATATATACGGATGATATTTTGAAAAAGTTGTGTAATATTTAATCACAAACACGTTTAGAATTCAAACGTAATAGAAGATGAACAAACGAAAAGATACATCAAAAATTGAACAGATAATAAGTAATTTATATTTAGGTATATTGTTTTCTTTAACGTATTAATATATTTTCAATTGTACCTGTAGGCTGTAGTGCGCATAGTGCGTTCTAGTAATAATACATACCAATAATGTTTTAATTACCTATTTTTTTTCTATCGCGTATTAGTGTGATTCAATAGATGTTACATTTGTGTTCGGAATAGATATAAAGAATAATTAAGTCGGTCATGTGTGTGAATGGAATTGAATTTTAATCAGTTAAATCGACACGAGTATAGAATAATAAATTTTAAGAAAAATATGAATATCAAAATGAAACATAGCTATAAAATTATAAATTTAAATATTTAAACCAATCATAATTATGATTCGATTAATTAAAAAATAAATATACTTACAAACTATTAACGCCAAAATTGTGTTCGTCAATTTATTATTATATATTTAATACAATAGTATGATTTAAAGAATAAAGTAGGTTTACGGTAAATTTGTCGTGAAATTAAAATATGCATGGTATTATATAATACGAGTATTTATTAAATGAGCGTTGAATAGATGTCCAGCAATGAGCAAATAATAATAGTAGGTACTACTTTATTCAAATTTTGACACAAAGGCATAGCAACAACGAAGCCAATATTATGCTATTAATGAACTCAAAATACCACTCTTTTAAAATCCTTTAAATGATTAAATTCAAAATATTTAAAACTTTGTTTGATATTAAACAGTAAAGTGCCAAAATTCATTGCAAAACTATATCGTATTATTTCAAATAATACATACATAATATGCAGTAGTAATAATTAACTATACAGCTTATCAAATAAAATATGTACCTAATCAATATAATTTGTCATTGTAATTGCCTAGTTGTAATGCTTTACTGTTGTGGAATTAAAAATATGTAATTAGTTACTATAATTAGAGTGTTTAACTTCAGTCCAGTAGAATGTGTTTCGTTTGATTCACAAATTGATATAAAGAAATCACAACAACGAACTCAAAATACCACTCCTTAAACTTACTTTTCACAATGAAAACAAAAAGAATCTTTGATCTTTCATTGACTGTAAGATTAAATATTATAATAACACACCAAGATTGTTTTTCTTCCTCCATCGTGCATTCACATGTGTTGTAAAACGGTGATGAATCGTACGTATGTATACATGCATGGCATCTCAAAACTATATGAGAGGTATTTATAGTATTTTATTTAAAAAAAAAAAGCGTAAGATATTGAATAGAACAAACATCATTGCAATTTGCAGTTATCAAATAGTTCTGAGACACTCTGTATATTTAAAGACATACCTATAGTGCAGCGGTTCCCAACCTTTTTAAGACTATTACTCATAAATCAAGTTAAACATTAACAAACACCCTTAAAACACCTCCCCAAAAAAATAGTTAAGTAAAAAAAATAACGAAAACAAAATATATAGTTATGATTATATTTATCATTTATTTTAATTTTTCAAACCAATACAAGCCAATACAGATAAGGTCTCCCAAAAACTATTGACAACTATAAATTATATTATTACAATGACTTTTACAATCGTAGTACACATGACTGATGCAGAGTTAATAATAATAAATATTAAATACGTAAAATAAAAAATAAATAGTTTAGTCTTTACCCCTCAAAAAATCGTGTTTTACCCCTCCGTGGGTAATTACCCCCAGGTTGGGAACCGCTGTTATAGTGGCTCCACTAGTCGATTCTTCGATTTATTCTAGAATTTATTCACACGGATAATAAAAAATAAAATGATATCACCACTACTAGCTACTCACACGTGTCCAGTAATAACGCTCATCAGTGGTTTTACATATTTTCGATTACATAAAAAATTAAATATAATACAATTTATAAATATATGGTTAAATATAAAATTTTAACGGTTTAATTGATTTTCAACGTATTCGGTTTTATTATGATTGCGTAATCGAAAAATAACATTGCAAATAGGTAATTGAAATTCTTCAATTTTTCTTTTAACTCAATTGATTCCATTGTAATAAATATTTGCCATCCTATAATCATACGAACAATTTTATTATACTCATATTATCCAAATTGGTCAACAATAATAACCAGACAAACAAATAAGTAACCATAATTATTATAATCAAGTTTCAAATTCATAAACAATCGATAAGTATTAAAATTACAACGGACAACGACGGTGTATATCGTCTCGTCATATCGTTTCACAGCTTATAGTTCATTTATAGTAATTACTAATTATTGATTAAAGTTATCTATATTCAAACTTAATTTTACGTTTAGCCAAGATATTAAATTAATATGATGATTAAATAGGTATTATTGAATATTGTTAATATTTGTCCAAAAGTAAGAACAAAAATAAAATATACTTACCATTAGGTACGATATTGCCTTATATTGAAATCGTACCTATCATATCTCGTCTAACTCGTCCTATAATTTCAAAATATTTATATAACTTGTACTTAACTCAAATTCTTTTAGAGATTATAATCCGTTATTTATTGATCTAGTTGTTATTGATTTCACTTTGACTTGTTTTAAACAAAGTTATCTTAAGTAAAACATTGATTTTAATCACTGAACACAAACAATAAGTCATTAGATCGCAAACGATTCCAATTTTTTTCAACCTTTTTACCTTTCTATTGTCAATGAAATCATAGTTATTTGTTATTTATTTGTGGTTCTTACAATAAGTCGCTAATATGTGTTAAAAAAAACTTTTATCTACATGCTAAAAAATAAACTTAACAAATATAGTAGGTACTTATATCAGTTATATCATATTCATTAATATGGGTGCTATAAACAAGCTACGAAGTTGTGTTACAAATTTTTAAATGTGTTTTTCTTTTTGCGTGTCGTAACTAAAATAAAAATATTTATCTATTTTATTGGAAAATACATACCAACATACAATTTCAAAATTAATAATATGAAACTAATTAAATCTGAAAGTTTTGACAAAAAACCAATCCCACAAGGAAAGTAGAGAGCAAAATTTAATGTTTAACAAAATTAATTATTTTAACCATTTACACCTTTTTTTATATAAACAATCAATTGATGGGTAACTATTATAATTATTATCGAATAATGAATTTATGAACACAACAGTTCTACTTATATTATTTATATCCGTATAAATTATACGCTATACGGTATATAATCTCTACATTTTTATAAGCTGTACACGACCCCATATAAAAATAGTGAAGCTCGCATTCATACACATACCTACATATGTATATAATGTATTTTGTGAAAATTATTCAGCGGGTTTTATTAAGCTATCACTTAATAAATTCACTTACCAAAGGACCTCGTGAACCAGTTAATTTAAACGCACACCATTATTAACAAACTGATTCATTGTTGTTATTACTATCTAACCAACATAATCTATTAATATTTGAACCTGGTAGTATCATAAGCATACGTATAACCATTTAGGTATATAACACCACATTATAATCTATAATCATACCTACAGAAATACTTTATAGTTATGTTCTAACTTTGCTGCTTAAAAAATCTAAAAATTGTATACATTCTATGTAATAGTAATTCTTGAAATCATATTAAAACAATTCATTTCATTCTAAAAAAATATATAATTGAATTTAAACATTCAAGATTTATTTCAATAAACGATTCAAAAACCCGTAAAACTTAATGAATCTAAATAAATAAATCTAGACTAATCAAATATATAATGTCACCACTAGCTACTTTCCCAAAATGCATTATGCATACCTGATGTAAAAATTCTCTTTAACAGGCTAAATATATATATATATATATATATTGCATTCGTGCACCTTCCCATTATTATATTATCATAAAAATTAAAAGAAATTATTACAGCTACTCAATACATATATTATTACAGGTACCTCTTTTGAAATCACTAAACATAATTTATTTATCGCAGTCCTTTCGATGCATCTTAAAATGTTCTTATTCCTTTATAAGATCTTCATCACCTTAAATTTTACGATCTATATCTTTATAGGTTTAATGATATACGAAAAATATATATTGCATTATGTGTATAAGAAAAAATTGGTATGTAAAGGTCTGAAGGTCCTTGTAACTACTAAGCCAATAATCAGCCGGTGCTCAGTGCGATCTCTATCTATTCCGTCGCTTCCGGTTTTCAATTTCAATTAATTTAATAGCAAATCCTACATCATCGTTACCAAGGTCACTGTAGACCATAGTGATATCTTTTAAAATTCATTGCATTTAGTCATCTAGATGATAGCTTTCTGCATTTTTTTTTTTTTTGTTGTCAAAAACAGCATATTTTTTTCTATTGTTTGTGATGGGTCAGATCACCAAATAACCACGTAGTACAGATAAACGTGTAATACTTTAATATAATTTGAACTTATCAACACTTAAAACAAGTAATTATATTTGATTTTTCCATCAGTATTGATTGTAAACGTTCCTAATGTACCAAAATATTATGACTTACTGCGCTAATTCTATACCTAATATTGCATTTAGACTAAAATAATGTAGGTTTTTGTAAGTGATAATGTTTTCGAAATTCATGTACGTTCTACAGCGATGGTTATCCTTTAAAATGTTCTCCGTGTAACGTGTAAGTACTTATTATTATTTTGGAGGATTTTAAATTTAAATTAAAGCTCTTTTGCTATTTTTTTCAACTCGACGGATTGCCATTTCTACGAGGTCAGACTTGGTTAACTAAAAATTCACGACTATTATAACACAGTTGTAATAGCTCCAGCTTTAACACTTATCTGGATACATTATCTTTAATCTCTTGCTAGTTAATTTTACTAATTACTTTTATTGCTACATAATCTAGAGCTGGATTGAACAAATTCGGTTAGCAAAAAATAATTTTAAAAATTGTCTACTATCCAACTCCTTCAACTCTATTATATAGGCTCAACCTGAATTATATACGAAATTACATGATGACACTATCAATTATCATGCTGATGATTAGGTAATGATTATGTTCAACTCTAAATTCTAAGCTCTATGGTATTATGTAATAAGACTTTCCTTGCTATTGAGTAACTATTGAGTACGTTTCTTTTCATGAAAATAAAAATCTTCATTATCCAAAAATGCTGTAGTCAGAGATAGAAATAGGACTAGTATGGGTACAGACTATAAAAAAAAAAAAAGTAAAACTGTAACATTTTCAATTTTGTATATCAGAATTGCACTTATGCAGGATTACAAGAATACTTAGCCAATAATATATACCAATAGTTTTCCAATAGTAGGTATGTATACCCACATAACTATTGTAGCCGATAAATTAAATAGAGATAATTTCGTAAGCAATATATAATATTACAAATTGCTGAATAATTTCCAACGGTGTCCGCTAAACACCCAAATCTGGATTATGCCTACCTAGATATACGTACCTATTCATACTTTTCCGCTATTCTCTTTGATAAAACGTTAGAAATATGGTTCTATTTTTAAAATGAATAATACGTCATACAAGCTAATAATAAGGTATATCTACATCAGTAGCGCACACAGGATTTTTTTTTTTTTTTAAGGGGGGGGTTGTGCATATAATAATTTCCTAAAGAGGGGATATTGTAGAATTCTATGCAGAAGCCAGAAATATGGTAAAAAGCTAAACTGTATATAATTATTAAAAACTTGAATAGATAATAAATAACATGTGTATTAAAATCTATAAACTTTTTAATTTATAAATCCAATGCGGCAATACCCATATAAAGAATAATTCATATTATCATAATAAAATAGACTGTCTAATCTATTTCGTCATGCATATTATTTCGTAACAGCCATGACTCCCAGTATGCTTTAAAATGTAAAACTTGGTTATAAGTAATTTAATAGAAGAAGACATTTCGAGGGGGAGGGGAGGTTGACTCCTTAACTCCCTCTGTGTGCGCCACTGATCTACATTATACGTATCGAACCGTGTTAGAAATGCACATATAAGTTAAGATGACGCGCTTTGTCGTACTGGCCAACTATAGTTTAACACATTCGCTAAATTACTTAACACAATTAAAAACAACGAATACATGAGAAAAGACGAATTCGTAAAAAAAAAAAAAAAATCGAAAAAAAAACTAATAACATTTTATGTGCACTTATTATTGTTTTGAATAATATACAATTATCTCGTTGGTGGCACGTGTCACATTGTCACGTGTACAATCGAGAGCACTAACACGACACGCATCAATTCTTTTTTTAGCGACATAAACGATGGGAGACAAATCTCGTAAAAACAGCACTTCTCAAGATGTGGAAGCTAACGGCACGTCGGAACATCAGCAGCAAGTGGACGCAGTGGCAAAAGCTGTGCACGGACATCCGGTTTCCGAACATCCAACCACGTGAGAAATATTCTTCTTTTACATACTTAATACTATACGCATTATATTGCACGTGTGCAAAAATATTGTTGGGGGAAAAAATATCGATAAAATCGTTTAATAATTCGTTTGTTGCAGATACTGCGAGACGTTAATGCATCTCCTAAAGGGAAACATCGGTTGCGGCATGTTAGCCATGGGAGACGCTTTTCGCAACGGTGGTCTCTTGATGGCCCCGATTCTCACGGTTTTCATTGGCACCGTGTGCATATACAACAATCACATACTGGTAAGTGGATTGGTCAAACGGTAGTTTTATATCCCGTTTTTTATCAATAAACGAAACGATTAATCTAGACCACTATATTATGTGGGTTTCCAACACTTTTATATAGATATTTTATCATTCTCCCTTCGATTCGGGAGGCATTATTTAAATTATATTAAATAGTAGGTAGGTATTCGAGTCAATAATTTCTATGGAAAACTGTAAGAGGTAGTATATTTTAATTGAAAGAAAATTGGTTGATGCCCAAGATTACCAGATAATATTATCAATGCATTAATAACTATATTATTATTTCGGCTTGTGGACTATTTAAATTTAATATATTCCAAAATATTTCAAATTAAAATACATATCTGAAAATTATTTATCAGTTCAAAAGCAATTTATTTTGAATTTAATGACAGAATGGTATTTTATGAAATGTTTGAGTTTCAATACACTGTAGTACTGTACCACCCTTAATTTTCGATTTATTTAACTATTGTAAGACAATCCCAATAATGTGAACATTTATTTACAGTTAAATGTCGCTCATAAGCTGAAGAGCCGACTAAAACTCGAACACTGTCCGACGTTTTCAGAGACTGTCGAATTGTCTTTCGCCACTGGACCTAAGAGTTTACAGAAGCATGCGGATCTGTTTAGGTACGTACCTAGAAGAACTAACAATGTATAAATTATAAGCGTATATCTACTAAATCAACACGTATTTTTATAGGACTACGGTTAACGTGTTCGTTATAATTACTCAATTAGGATTTTGCTGCGTATACATACTGTTCGTGTCAAGCTCCATCAAACAGGTACCTTTTATATGAATATGTATTCATGGTATTTTTGATAACGTATAGAACTCTGTATGTAAGGATCGGATTTATACGTAAAATACATATAAAATCATTGATGTGTTTTAAATTAATTTTTATATCTTAGATACACGTTAAACAAACATGTATTATAATGTAACCTATCGAGAAATATTGAAATGGTAGTATTTGTATAGGTGCTTACACAAAAACGTTGGGTCTAATAAAATAAGGTCATTAGGACCGGCGCCAAATGCCAATCAAATTTTGATCGATATAGATCATTTTTAAATTTCGGATAAATTATTTTCTTTCCTAAGCTGCATGGGAGTTTAATATTTGTAAACCGTAATATTATCTATTACTAATTTAAAATAAAAGTTATATAACGCATTTTAACCACAATAATATAGATATGTGTTTGTACTATGAACAAGAATATACATATATAAATTACAAATCGTGCACACATAAAACAAGAAAACAATATTGAAATAAAGTTAAAATAATGTTTAATCGTTAAACGTACCACATTATTTATTGTGTGTACTTCATATGAGTCTATTTTGAATTATATATATATATAATCATTTACAATTGAAATACTTAAAAGGAATTGAGAACCAATTTCCTTTTTATACATATATTTCTGGACGTCCATGCATAATTTCGAATACGCTATACTACGCCGTTTCAATGCATTTATGTATATTATTTAGTACATTTGACTTTTTCTTTGCGACAGTTTTGTGATGAATACGGTACTGTGTTGGACATACATATTCACATGATATTCGCGTTACTGCCTATAATGTCGTGCGCAATGATCAGGAATTTGAAATTCATCGCACCTTTGTCGACGTTAGCCAACATCTCAATGGCAATTGGTTTGGGTATCATTCTGTCATACTGTATTGTCGATTTACCGGCCCTCAACACAAGAACGGCCGTTGCTCATTGGTCGCAAATACCTCTATTCTTCGGCACAGCCATCTATGCTTTTGAAGGGATTAGTCTGGTGAGCACCCACCCCCTTTGTATTCATTAGTAAAATCTAATATCATTAAATAATGCGATTTTTGTTATTTTTTCATATTTATTACACTCGCAGGTGTTGCCTCTGCAATTGGAAATGGAAAAGCCTAATAGGTTCGCATCGACTATGGGCGTATTGAATGTCGGTATGACAATCGTGACTTTTATCATATTGACAATGGGCTTCGTTGGATTCTGGAGGTTCGGCGACGACGTCAAAGGCAGTCTCACGCTCAATCTTCCGCCTACCCTCATGTAAAATATATTCAATAAAAAGAAACATACATTATATTTGCTAATATTATGTTGGCTTGTGTTTAAAAAAAAAATATACTATTTTCTTTTATTCAATTAGTCTTTCGAAAATTGTGGTCGGTCTTATGGTATTTGCAATCATCTGTACGTACACCCTGCAGTTTTACGTGCCCGTCGCCATCCTGTGGCCGTCGGTACAAGAGAAATACGGACCATTCCAATCGCCCGCCCTTGCTGAATACCTGTTACGCGCCGTTCTAGTATTCGCCACATGTAATAACCTGCCCCCCCTCTATTAATTTACATTATTATCATCATGTGACGTGACACTAAACCTATTATTTTGTGGTAGTTTTGGCAGCTGAAGTGATACCACATTTGGCGCTCTTCATATCGTTGGTCGGGGCCATCGCCAGCACATTCTTGGCCCTGATATTCCCGCCAATTTGCCATATGGTTGTCTGGAAGGATGAAGGATTCGGCGTATTCAACTGGAAACTCCACATGGACATTCTCACTATTATCTTAGGTCTGTTAGGTTTTGTTACCGGTACATACTTCAGTTTACATGACATCATTGTCGCATTTAGTAAAGATTTTGGTTTCCATTGATCAAAATAGCAGTCAATCTCACTCACCTAATAGACTTAGTAAATGCACTGTTGTTTTAAAATAATATATTATTATTATAATTACATATTAATATTATTATTATTATTTATTTTATTGTTGAGTTAAGAGTATATTTTAAAGTTAGGAATCACGCTTCAATGCTCCACCAAATTTAGATAAAAGACTTTTTATTTGTTTGTAAATTATTTCTATTTATTGTCAAATAAAATAAATGAATAAGTTTTTAATTATTCTAAACAATTAGTATTCAACAACATATAATAAATATCCTGTAATCGCCATGAACAATGTGACATCAAAATGACAATGTGATCTTAATTCACCTTCTTTGCAATTTTTATTTTCTTTGCTGGCTTTGTCATTTGTTGAACCTTTTGTGGTATTTCGGTGAAAATTATTGTGCCAACAAATACCAGAAGAGTTCCAATCCAATGGTACAAAGTAAATGGGTTGCTGAAGTATAATATACTGAACAACAAACTAGCAAACTTTCGTAATGTTATAACCAATGTTACAGTCAATGAAGAACATTCGGTAGTCAAAAAATACACTGAGCTTATGCAAATATATCTATAACAAATTAGTTAAGGATTTTTTTTACTATGCACACTTCTACTAAAGTATCTAAATAACATGACAGCAAAAATATTTTGAGAAAAGTTCAGACTGACTTATCTCTTTTAAGATATTGGTTAGTAAAAATATGCTATCGACTGTGGACCAGTGATTTACAAAAGAATTTAAACTGATATTATCACCCTGTATAAATATGTATGAGACGATACATAATTAGGGAAATAATAATGAAGACTATAGAATATTTGTCTACACAATTGAATTTTTTTAGGTGAAATATGGTTATAAAATAAAATATATTATGTGAAATATAATAGTATTTTATAATAAACATATCTTTGTATTAAATACAAATAATAAAATTTAATAAATGATTAATTTGAATATGATTATTACTTATTTTGATTTATTTCACATAAATATTTTTTTTAAATTTACTTGAGGAAGATCTGTCTTATACAGCTGCAACAAACCACAACCATTTTCTGGTTGTAAAATATTAATGGTGTCATGAAAAAATAAATACATTTCAAATTGCAAAAACTTTAAAAATAATGAATTGAATAAATAATTTTTTGGGACCATCCTTTTTAAAACGTTAAAATATCTAGAAGAAAAAAAAAGTTTCCGAAAAAAAAAAAGAGTGGTAAGTGAAATTGTTTCTAATTTGTATTATCTTGATTAAATAGTACTCAATATCTTGTACTTACATAATTTCAAACTATTTTATTAAGTATTTTAAATACCAGAAGTGTATGGCTCAAAATAATGTCAAATCTTATAACTATACCAATACATAATTAATATACTGAATTGCTATTAAAGGATACTGAGTAAGAACATTACCAATTAGGTAAACAATAGTACCCGGTAAACCAAATCCAATGAATGGCAATGGCTCACTTTCGAAAGCCATTAATGTATGTTCCTTGAGGTTGGAGTACAAAAATAGGAACCATGGAAGTGGTATCAAATGCTAAAAATAAAATAATCATATTTTAGTTGTTTATTTATAAATTTGTAGAAGAAACTTCTTTTTATAACATAATATTATGATGTTTTAAATGATATCAGTATGAATAAAATAGCCTTCTCTGATGACTCAACCAAGAATCAAAAATAAAATGAATTATTATGTATAACATAATAATAAAAATCAAAAATATATATTACCTATAAAATATTAAAACATTGAATTATTTTTATCATTGTTTATGTAAAAATATTAAGAATAACAATCAATGTATAACAATTATAAGTAATTATAAAACATAAAAATAGTTTCAAAATATAATTAAGATCAATCTAGTTTTAAAATATATTACTTACAATAAATTATTTTATTAAGCAGAAAAAAATAAAGTTGCATTGAGAAAGTTTTTATATTTTTAAATATGTACATTGGCTCATATCAATTGATGTATACCTAAGAATAATAAAACCCAATAACCTAAGAGAATTAAATTATTTCTATTAATTAAAAATTTATAAAAAAAGGAAAAAAAGTATTTGCATTGCATGGGTATTAAAACAATAAAAGCCTTAAACTTAATATAACCCTTAATATAACCTTTGGAACCGTCTTCATGTACAACATTTAAATATTTTGAACTACTTATAAATTTTTTTATTATTATTATTTTTTGTTTCTCTATAGTTTTTCTTGTGATGATTAGTAACTAGTAATTAAAATTTTAGATTCTGAACGGAGTGATGGAATCTATTGATTTTACAATGATGTGTGTTTTTTTTTTTATTTATTTTTTCTTTTGTCTGAGGACACGATTTTTGGTAGTAAAAATGCTTCCGATTTTCTTAAACAGCAACTTTTCTGAAAGGAAAGTTTATCTAAATGGTACTTGGGCAAGTCAAAAATCCAACTTTTTCAATACTTTTTTAAAAAATCGAAAAAAACGATAAAAAAATTATGAAAAAACGGGAAATTTTACGCAAAATCATGTTTTTACAAAATACATTTTTTTAAAATGCTCTAACTCAAAAACGAAAAACCGCAACAACTTGAAATTTTCACCAAATCTTTATATTGGTGTTCTCTATACATGGTTAAGTTTTCAAAATATTTTGATATATTTTGACTTATTTATAGACAATTTAAATTTTCGATTTTTGTAAGTTTTTTTTTTTTAAATATCTATAAAATTTTTTTGGCTGTCCGAAAACTCGTTAAAATGTATTGAAGGATTAAATATAAGTTACGCTAATTGTAACTAAAAAATATCGGAGATGGTTTCACTCAAATTTTTTTTATAAGCCAATAAAATTCAAATTTGTATAAAATATGTTAAAATCGCGATAATTTGCAAGTTATTTTGTGGTTGAAAATTCATAAAATTTTTTCCGCTTATACTTAAGGTTCAAAATTTTAACACTAGGTTGTCCATAAGCTTACCTTCAAAAATATATAAAAAAATGTCTACCAGACTTAAAAGAAAACATTTTATGACTGTTTTAAATTTAAATTTTTACGAAATTGCATTATAATTCAATTTAAATATAAAATACTATATTATTATATAAATATTTTAGACAAACATATTAACTCCGTTCAGAATCGTTATTCGTATTCAATGATATCTATCATTGCATTCAAATTTAACAAATCCATTGTAATAATGACCTATCCTATAAATGAGGTACACTCCACTCCCAACTGTACAGCAAAGCGAGGCCCACCCGTTCTTTTTAATCTTAGTTTGTTATTAAAAAAAAAAAAAAATACATATCAAATCCTTAAACCTATCTAGAGCCTACTAAAAACTGCATATAATAATTCTGAATTTCTGAGTGAGGGTACTCAGTGAGGCTACTTTTAGTCATATAGATTTTATCTAGTATTTGCCGTAATTAAATACTTACAGTATAAAATAATGCTTCTTGTGGATGTTTACCATGCTTTTTGTATAATGTTTCTTGATATATTCCCATACGAGCAGAAATAAATAACGCAATAGTTAAACATGCAATTCCTGTAATATAATATTTAATAATTATTTCACTATAAATTTATCTACAAAAATCATACTGATGCTATACAGACAAAAGTCTGTACATTTATTAAATAATTTCCCACATTAAATCATATAATATTATTAATATACTGTTAAACATACAAAAACACATACCTAAGCACCACCAAAAGAAGTCTTCCAATTCAGATGTATTTTGCACCACACCATGTACAACAGTTTTTTTCTGTTCAGAATATATTGTGATGCAATTTATTAATCTTTATTTACAATATTTTCAAAATGTATAAACTTGAATAAGTACTTACAACATCTTGACTAGACACAATTGTACATATTGAAATTCCAGCAGTAATCATACCCACAGAAATATATTTGTCTAGAGTATACTTTTTTTTTAATATAATAACTCCCATAACCATATTTGCTATTAATGAGCCCTGAAAAGTAAAAATGTATCCAATGAATAGATAATTATTATTTTAATTTTGTGCATTAAAAACACAAAGTTCAAACTGTTTGTTATAATCAGTAAGAAATAACAAATTAATGATGAATATATAATTAAAAATGATTACTTTTCTTTTTACAAAAATAATATAATTTAAACATAATTATATATTAATGTAATATCATTAAATAATCTAAACAATTTAACAATGAAATGTAGTGTAAAATTATTTTTATTTCAATAAGTAATAATACTAGGTAAATCAATATTTTTTCTCAGTAAACTATATTATAACTATAATAATATATTACTATACTATAAATTATGTTTAAATACACAATACAGTATGAATAGTTATTTTGTTTAAAACAAACATACCGCTCTAAAGATCATATGTAGTGGCATTGCAATATTCAAATCAAAAGCATAGTTGTTTAAGACATTAGTGATAAAAAACATTGCTACCAAAATCAAATATCCTCTAAAAAAAAACAGTTAAAAATATATTAAGACATATTATGAAATATTTAGGGTAAAGTGTGAATTTTAACTAAGTGTTAAGAATTAGTTCAACAAATCCAACTAATATAATATGTACTATAAAACTGTGAAAAATGCATCCCAGCAATTGATTTTGTGGTATTAATGAAATATGTGGTAATATGAAATTTATTTCATTTATTCTGTGATAATGCTAATATTATTATTTTGATTAAATTAATTTAGATTAAGTTTTAATTTATACTTGTACATATTATTATTATATAATTACTACAAAAATACAAGATACAGTTTCTATATAAGTATACTTTCATATGCTATCAATATGTAAACAGTTAAAAAAAATAGAGAAATAGAACTAAAACTGTAAACCTGTTATTTGAAATAAATTACTATAATCAAAAACCGTCTATTAATAAAACATTCTTAAATAATTAATTGTTAAAATATGTTTAAATATATATATATATTTGCTAATAATTTTCAAAATAGATGTTTAAAAAGGAAATGCGAAGAAATATTTAGATTCATAAAAATAAAAAGTAAAAATGTATACAGTTTAAAATTTAAAATATAATTAATTGTTATTAAATAACATATCTTTACAATAAAAAATAGTGGGATATTTTTTTTAAATATTTTTGCTTAACTAACATTATATTACTTTATTTACTATTCAGTGTTCAGTACAAGTTCCCCTGAATTTCAAATCAAACTAGCCATTGTTAATTACTATATACCTGACACTGATGCTTGGTTTTTTGGTTCCACATTTTGCAGTAAATACAAATCCATGCAACGCAATCAAAAAGAACTGTGAAAACGTTATCAAATTTCCTATACCAGGATCTTCTCTAAAATTTAAAATAATGCATTGTATAATTAATAATTATATATTAGCCATAAATCAAATTCCAAAAATATTTAATTCTAATGCATACTTGACTAAAAGTTCCAAAAATACCACATTGCTCATACATCCGAAAAAGGTAGACCCAATTGCTACCGGTACACTCATTTTAAAAAAAAAATCAAGTAAATCTTAGCTTTTGAATTTAAAACCTTAAAAAATTTATATTAATAATTTATTTTGATAATGAGTACAATGTTTTGAACTAAGCTCATGTTAACATAACGTAGCGGTCGGCTAAACAAAAAACGCACCGAACACTCGTTTCTTATAATATGAATTGTATGGACTAGATAGTATAACGGCTGACGAACTAAGGACTGCGATTTAATACTTAATTACGTAATTAATGATTATACACCAGTACTTTCATGGTCGTCTATATTTATTAATAGAGTAATAATTTATAACTATGTACATTGTATGTAACCAAATATGATAAGTAGATTATATAAAAAAAAAATAGAACTCGAGAAAAAACGTAATTTTTTTCACGAAATGACAAATTGACAAACGGCAACATTTACTGTTGAAGAGCCCAAGAGATAAGATATACCTAGTCAACGTCCGTGATAACTGATAACACTCGTTATTCGAATGTCATCATAGGACATAGATCGCGTGTTCGGTATTGGACGTATAACGACTACATTGCTCTCGCTCATCATATTATTCCATAATTCTGTGATGTTATCCCGACTTCCACTTTCCACGAGTTTTTCGAGTTTTCGACTGTTTTAATAGGAATCTGCTCTAACGCCAATAACAATCGGTAACAAACCAACAACTGCGTCATCTATTCCTGTTTTTAGAATTTAGAATAGATCCGAGTCCGATTTAAATTTTTTTTTTCACGTCAACACGGCGGATGTACCTAGTAATTTTTCACGGACTCCCGTTGGCCCTCGAGTTTGTAAGCGTAGAAAAAAAATCAGTTTTTATACGGACGTCGTAAAAAATGCGGAGGGCTTTATTTTGTTGAAACGTATATTTTCGGAATGTTTTTTCTCGGACACATATTAATTTGGAAACGTATTTAGTTGGAAAATCATTTCATCGGAAATTTTTCAGTTGGAACAATATATGCTCGGAATAGTATATGTTTGGAAATTAAATAATCGGAAATTTTTTTTTTTTTTGCATGCAAAATGTGTTTCCGAAAAAATACGGTTCTGACAAAATATGTTTCCGATAAAATATGGTTCCGCCAAAATATGATTCTGACTGTTCCAAATGTTTCCAAAAAAAAAAAAATTCCCGACAAAATATTTTCCAACTTTATATGCGCCCTCAAAAATGCATATGTAAGACATTTAGTACTTATGTCTTTTAACAAATTTGATTAGCAAAAGTAGCTATTATAATATTATTATACTTCATACAGCCACAGGTTTGAAAATATTGTATACATTTTTTATAGCCTGTTTTCAATGTTTTCGCATGATATACGTGTGTGGTCGGCATAATACACTTAAGTAGGTAGATAGGTACCTATACAAGATACGATTATTATACGAGAATAAACTATAAATGCCGAACTGCAGATACCTGTAGTATTCTTTATTAGGTTGTAGGTGGGAGAATTATAATAAATTCTTAACATGCAAATATTATGAGTTCCAAGGCCTCACCCATAATTGCATGTACGATATAGTTATTATATATTTACATCAGTAATGAATATACCTCGGTAACGAGATTTGACATAATAAGCTTTGTAGGTACTCCTGGGCCTCCCCATTATGTAAATGCACGTGTAATATGTCTACACACGATTTACAAGCATAGGCGGACATTTGATTGAATTTTTAGGGTGGTTATAATAATCCAATAATTATAAAAACAACAAATAACATTTCAAATCAAGTTTCGATCTTGGGGGACTATTAAAATATTTAGGGGACTAATCCCCCCTCCCCGATGTCCGCCTGTACATAAATATATAATAATGGTAAATATACCGACTTGCAGGTCCCAAAAAATTAATCAAATCACCATATGACTTGCTTATTTGTAAAAAAAAAAAGGAGACGTGTGGCAGTAAAGCTCTTCAAAGTCATTCATCAAGCGTAGATCATAGAGAAAGTATAATGTAGATACATAAGAATTAAGAACATTAGTTATAAAGCTTTGGCATGTCTCCTTGAATTTTTCTTCGGAGTGATTTAATTTCATGTCACTTAGGGCTTTACCTTTATAATTTTCAGTATTGCATTATTGCGAACATTTTCAATCTGTCGGCCGTCAGTACATTACTTATAGGCAAGACCGGATTAAGATATTTTGCATTCCGAGACATAAGAATACCGTATACCCACCATTAGGCGTCGACAGGGGTTCAAATAAATTGAATTTTAAAATTTAGTGAAGACATTTTTTGTGTGATTGTGAATATGTGCGACGAATGCCGAATGGAATTTTTTTCCCCCTCTAAATAGGTAATTTAAAAATTATGCACTTTTTAAATTGTGCGCTATTCTTTTTTTTTTAATTTGCCCTCTCTGCTCCCCTTTTAATCTGGCCATGCGTATTTATACTTTATAGGCATGTATTTTATATTTAACCCGCTGACGTACCAATTGAAAATCCGTATTGACGTTATTTGAATAATATTCTAATAACTATGCTACTATAGGAGTGAAAGTAACTATGTACCAAATGTTGTTATAACTATTACTAATAGACGGTATTATGTTGGTGACTGATTTGATATGAGTTGTCTATTGCCAAAAATTCGGTAATTATTAATCGAGAACAGGTAATTGTCGATTAATAGATGACAAACCACTAACCAATGGTTAATAACCATAGTGCATAAATGTGCAATACCAGCTTTAGATTTTTACAGTGCCTATAGTAGTATTTTTCTTTAACTTTTCCGTGAACATCTGTACAATTGTCAGTCGTTGCAATTGCCTACCTACTTCAATAGATTATTTAGTTGATTGCCTATAGTTCTTAAAGCTTAGTAATCATTTTTCTAGTAAGAATAATTAACTTTAATATTATTGTTCAATGTTCTCATGTTTTTAGTCATGGTTGATTGAATGAAAGAAAATACCCACAAGTTCATTAGAATTTATAGCCTATAAGACTAATGAAATTATATGGACGGATATACAGTTGAGTCACTTCATCTTTCTATTCTTTTTGTCTAGTGCAAGATGAATGTAATGTGGATATTTTCTTTAATCATTCAACTCTGTTGACCCAAAATAGGAAATCATGATAATAAACTTTTTTAATATAGTCAATGTCATAAAAGCTTCATTAATAGAGATAATCTCTTAAAGCATTTACTGGTATGCAAAAGGAACACTAAAAAATATGAATTGGATGCATCAATGTATGTAGAAAAATAAGTTCTTTTAAAAATCTATTCTGAATTAAATTAAAATAATCCATTTAAACATCTGACCATTTGTTTAAGTCATCTGTGAAAAAAGTTTTAACTCTTCTAATACATTTGGCAGTTTATCAGAAGTAACATATTGATGTTAGGCCACATAAATGTGAGAACTGTGGTAAAGCATATGCAGTATATTTATTATTGAAATGGCAAAAAAACTGATTCATACAACACAAAATGAATCTTTGTTGAGAAATTCAAACAATATGAGTGCAATATTTGTTGTAAAAAGCGCTCAAAAGCATTTGTAAAATGACCTGTTCTATATGTCTACATAAAAAAAAAATTTACTAGCAATATTTAAATAGTAGGATACAAGAATTATAATATATATAAATATATACATTTGTTTTATACTTAGGGCAGTGATTTTTAGAAAAAAAATGCAGTATTAAAATAATACAACAGACAAGAATATCAAATATCATTTATGATAATAGATAAGGTAATATAATTAGTATATATGTATTTTTCTAAAGATCATACTGCAAAGAAAATGAACACTTTTTTTTAATTATTATTATTATTGTAAGATTTAAAGTTAAAAAAAAAGTATAAAATACACAATTTTATTCCATAAAAAAATAAATTTTATCCAATTAAACTATTTGACACTAATTTAACAATACCTTTCCTGATGCTTGATACTTGATTTAACAAAAATTGATTCTCTAACTCTTCATCTTCATTACTTTCTATCACAGCATCATCTAAGCGCATTGTTATAAGAGACAAATCAATGGTGTTAAAGTAACATTCATTGTTATCATCAAGAAAAACAAGAACATCTAATAATAGTCTGAGCCTGAAACTGAAAATCATGTTACAAAATTAATTAGTTGTTGTTAACTTAAGAGGATGCCACCACAACATTTGTTGTCTTTATCTATCACATTCACTACAGCTAAATAATTCTTAGAAATTTAATTTTATAACTAAGATGTTTAAATAATGTAAAATTACTTCAAAAATGAGTGAGATATTAATTTAGAACCCACCATAGTAATAGATTCCTAGTGAAACAAGGAAATATTGGTTTTATCATGATGTACGCTTTTATATTTTTTGCATTTGTATACACAATTTTGGTCTAAAAGAATGCTTCAATATATACAAACATCTGAAAGAGAACTTTGTCTAGTTGGTACATTTGATGAAGTCTTTTTTGAATTTCTCAATAATTTTCCAAATAATGGAAAAAACAGTGTAAACGATATTAACCAAGATACAAGATTTAAACTCAGTAATTGTTAATTTAGTTGTCATAGTAACACAACCAATTTTATTATTGTATTATTGTATATATTAATATTCATTTTTATAAATATAAACTGATCCACCCAACTTTTTTCAAAAATTTTAACAATCAATATAATGTGAAAGATAAGACAGAACAGAGAGAAGTAATTAATGTTGCACTGACATCCCTTCATATGAAATAATATGTAATTTAATTTCAAGTATTTACTATTTAGGACAAATATTAGATTTCAAAAGTTCTATATATAATAATGCTGCTTCACCAAATTTTTTATCTTTAGCTAGTCTAATAAACTGTAAGTATTTTCCTGGAAAAAATAAATCATTTTACTATGAAATATATCAATATGACAAATTTAATTTATATTTATTGATAATAGTAATTGACAAAGAAATGTAATAAGATTGAATATTAATTGATGGTTGATACTGGTCTTTTAAAATATAGTAGTTATTGATTAAAAATTAATGTATTAACATTTACCTATAAACATAAAACGGTCACAAGTTACAACAATTGATCCTAAATTTTCCAATATATCAGGGCAAGTGAATTGTCCACTCCTTGCAAACTCTTTTAGAAGTATATCGCCCAAATGTGCAGCAAAAGCACTGTCTTGTCCTCTTATTGCCCAACATAAAGCTTCACCTATCCTTGATTTTTGTAAACTCAGCATTCCTTTCACCTTGCAAATGCTAGACACTTTTAAAAACAATATTATTATTAATGGTTTTCTTTAAATTAAAATAACATAAAATGTAGAATTTTTTTTTTTTCTTAAAAATAGATAAGACAATTTATTTATTTACCAACATTATGTAAGCGTCTGGCAGTAGCATAATGTAATATTTTAGATACTCTTAAATCAGATGATATTTCCAACTTGGACAATAGAATAGAAAGATATCCTTTACCTATAGCTGAACAGTGATCTAGGTAAGTGATACCAGCTTGCCATAATGAATGATGTGACAAGAGAAATATTCCATAATCAAGAAGATACTGTTCATTTGGATTTGAATTTTCTCTAAAAACATATAATTTATAAAAAAGTTTAATCAAGATTTTAGGTATATTAACTTACACAGCATCTTGTATATCAAACTCTGGTTCAATTTTATCACATAAATGTAATAAATTAGTCAAATGAGTAGATGACCATCCAGAATCTGGATAAGACTTTAACTTTTTCACAAACTGTAATAAAAAAGAAATTATTAAACAATTTAGCTTTTATTAATATTGTACATATTAATTAAATGTCAAGTTTTACAAGCAAACCAATTTAGTTAAATTATAATTCATAACAAGTATAAACTATCAGGACCCTATTATTTTTTCATTTATTTACTATTGATGTTACTCCTATGATATAAAAATATATTAGTAAATACAATAGTAAGTTATGAGAACAATAGTATATATTATATATAAAAAAAAATTTAACAATATATCAATGAAAAATTATAATTATAAATAATTTTCAATATTTGCATGTCAATTAAATTAACAAATTTTAATTCATACCGCTTCTAAATCTCCATCAAACAAGTCTAAAGCAAGTGAATCCATATGATTATACTCTGGTTCTTTATAATAATTAGCAACACTTCGATGAGCATTTAAACTTAAATTATGTTTTTTAATAGTTGGTTCTGTATATATAAGCTGAGCAACTAAAAATTCAAACCATGTAGAACAATATTTGCGAATTAAATTTGTAGAATCTGGTTCTCCACAGATAATCTAAATAATATTTTAATGATTATACTATTAAAAATATACTTATTTATGGTGTATATGAAATTAAATACTTACCTTCATAACATTGTTAAGATTTAAATCAGATAAAAATGTTCCACAGTCTAATTTGTTTTTTGCATTTGATTGCCACCCTTTGAATCTTGAAGTGTACTCTGCTATTGGTAACCCACCATACACCTACATTAATAATTATTTATAAACATATTTCAAAATATTCAAAAATTATTGTAAACAAAATTATTTATTAGTTACCAATACAGAATTTTATAGAATTAAATTAATCAATTTAGTATTTTTATTAAGTACAAAAATATTAATAAACCAATTTTAAGAAGAAATATTTTAACCGACAAATATTGCCATAATGGATATACAAATATAAATATTAAAAATATAGATTAAACAATAATGCATAGTTAAAAATATTAAATTAAATAAAAAATGATAAATTTAAGAAGTCAAAATAAATAATTATAAATTATATTAGTTACATCTGTGATTTATTAATGATTATGAACCATGAAATATACTTCAAATGAAGGGGACCAGTTTAAAGTTTTAAACATTACGAAATTAAGGAAATAACTGGTTTGAAAACTTTAAAATCACAAACAACAATATTTGCTATTGTTTTATAACTATAGTTTTAAAAATAAATTCTGATACTAGTGGATAATTTGGTATGTTATTACAATTAACACATTTTCTGTGTTAAAAAATTAGTCGTGACATGTTTCAAGTGATACAAAATTTATTTATTTTACTAGGAATAGGAACCATTTTTTTAAAATATATTTTACAATAGATAACATATTTCCGATTAGAGAAAAACCATTCAAAAATAGTTATTTTTTAAACTGAGTAAACTCAAATAATTAAAATTTTTTGAAGAGCTGCGTGTGTAAAATCGAAACATAATTGAAATTTATTAGCATTTCAGAGTACTTTTAGTTCAAAATATCTGTTTTCACTTGATAGCCACACTGTGATAAAAATCAGTTTGTCAGTTATAGAAAACATGTTAAGCTTCGTAATAAATAATAATAATAAGTTCTTAAAAAGTCCTTCCAGAACACTAAGAAAAATTTTCTAAACAAGAAACCATCACAGATTTTTCAGGATAAAGACCACCATAATTTAAATATAATATTAAATCAAATTTGAATGTATATCAACACTTAAAACTTACACTATAAGTAGGCATTGATTTCAATATTTTTATTGCTTGAACAAATGGTTCGGTATCGCTTTGAGAGTGGTTACACAACAACATTCTGACCATATCAGTATTTCCTTGTAAAACTAGTCCAATTACAGAGTCCCAATAATATGGAAATTTATCTTCGACATTTTCATCAGTAAAATAAGCAGTTTTATCTTCAATAATCATAGATGCTTGAGTTTCAGCTTTTACATAATGAATCTTAATCCAATCTAATAAATTGTTTAGAATCGTATCACCTTAATGGGGAAAAAAAAAAATTAGTTAATAAAATATTATACATTTGTTTTAATGAAAAAGAGGTTCTAAATTAGAATATTACCAGGAACAGTAACGAGGTAAAGTACTTCACACAGATGCCAAATAAGTTCAAGATTGTGTAGCAATAATTTGTACTGGTTATATGTTTCATTAGATTTATCCATGTTATGTTGATCAATTGCCAAAATACATGTAGACAAAATTGCTCTATTAAACAGTTTAAGATTATTTAAAATTACAATTTTCAGTAAATCCAAGTAATTAATAAAATATATAAATCATACTATAAATTGTCGAAAGTAAATCGATTTAATGAAATTAATTTTCAAAACAAATTACCAGTCTTATAAAAATGCAACTATAATTTAATCTTATAAATATATAATTAATTAGGTACACTAAATTCTATTTAGCGCTATAGTTAATACTGTTCAATATTCATGTATTTAACATTAGTATAATTCAGAAATAGTTTTAAAAAAAATCAAGATAATTACTATAATAAATCAATTTTTAACTTTCATGTAGAATTTGTTCAAAATACCTATATTTTCTGCTGTATAATAAAGCATCAGTTGATTTATTTGGATCTTCTACACTGGTTTGTAATTCTTGAAATATTCCACTAGATTCATTTACCAATTGTCGTACCTTGGGATCAAACAGCATTGTTGAATGTTTTAAATGTATAATATTTCGATCAGTCTGGGAATCACCAGACGATTTTTTACTAGTATGTGTTTCAGAAACTTCGGTTGGAAATACACAAATATTACTCATACCATACCATGAACCAACCATCTTTATTTTATCATTGTAAAATGATGGATCAGGTATTGTCTGAAAAATAAATATACATATTTCAATAGGTTTGATCAAGTGTGGGATAACTTTGATGGCCGATGGGATGATACTATAATTAATTAGATTAGTTTAAGTCCATAACGAGAAATAGAAATATAAAACAATAATTTCAATGGAATACATAATTACAAGTACACTTACTAAAGTATCATACACTAGGGTTTTACTCATTTTGAATTGTTTGTGTTGTGTAGACGTAGAGTAAAAACTAATTATAAATTATATACTGCTCTAATAACACAAATCAAATGAATAAAGAATTAGAGAATATACAATAGAGATCAAAATCAGAGAAATACGTTAAGTGTGTGTCATCTTGAATCGTGATACGATGTCAGATAGTGCAACCCGGCGATTTCTGAAAATGTACACAATTATTCTTTGATGGAACGTGACCAACTTTCTAGAATCAGTGTGACCACATTTCAGGCATGCATGATTGTACTGAATATTTTACCATAATAATGGAACAAATAATTATTATTTACTTAGAAAATAATAAACAATAAAACAAATAAAAATGAATAAATTAATCCAAGGACTATATTTATTATATATATATTTCTTTATATAAATTCATTCATTATTTTTTAAACAAACCAATTAAGTTATTTGAAAAATATTTTGGTAAATTATTTTCTATTGTTTATAGAATAAGGATATAAATTTAAGTCACAAATTAAGGTACCTATTTTAGTATCATTGATTAAATATATTTAATCAATGCTAGTATACGACTTATCTTCTCACGCGCAACATAAGAATTTGGACATTTTCTATTTCCAACGTATCGAGAGAAAAACGATAATCAGCAAACAATAGACTTCATCTCCCCCGCCCTTTCCTAAATTCTAAAATATTACTCCAAAACATGAGCGCCGCGAAGGGAACCATCTTTGCAGGACCACTTGCACCCCCTGACTTTTTAAAAAATATAAAAAAAATTATTATATAATATATACCATAATTATCTATATTATATCTATTATAATACTTATTTTACATAATTGTCTATATGATACATATTATGTATTATAATACTTATTTTTTAAATAATAAATGTAAGCGCCTAGGTTTTTTTACCAAATTTTTCAATGAATTTAGAATAATCTTCTAGTTTTTTTTCTATATACACTTACCATTCGGAATCCGGACAATCGATTATCATCTACACTAGCTCAGTTCTAGGTCTTGCCTCGTCTCAAAGTACTAAATGAACGATCAATACTAAATTACAAATTTCTAAAAATCCAATCATTGTTTTTGCAATGGATTAAGAATTTAGTTTCGAAAAAGGCGAGTAACCAAGAAATAAATTTTTTACAAATTTTAGCATCGTAAAAATATCGAACACTAAATGACAATTGTCAGGTGCCACTTATCGGCATTCTCGTTAGCTAAATCCGAAAAAACTGATGAAACTTTTTCAATAATGTTTTGTCGATTGACATACACACAAGTTTTAATCAATTAATTTTTAATTTCATGTGAGATATAAAACGAATTTTTAGCCCCAGACTTAAAATGTATGTAATCATCAATATTGGAATTTAAATACATTTCAATATCTAATGTATTAGTACCATAGACTTATAAAAGAAGGTTCTTTTATAGGTCTATGATTAGTACCAACACTACCAACGAAGGAGTTGTGGCACTTCTTTTTGTTGGCTGATTTCTATAGAACTATTAGAACTTAAATTGTATTTTTTATCAGTTGAAAAATACTAAAATAAATTTGTATGGCTATATAATTTGAAAAATTATTTCTACGTATTTAACTTAAATAATTTAAGCATTATTTAAAAATCAGTATACGTAGGTATACTATATGCACGATGCACTCACTGACAAAATTCCTGGCGGCACCTAGGCCCCAAAATGAATTAATTATCTATAAAACAATTATAAAGCTAGTTTGCAAATGGGGTCCTGCCAAATCATCGAACATAAGACCGATCCTGGCATTTTAATCAATTTCATTGCGGTTAATAAGTAATAACACACGTTCCTTAAGCAAATTTGAAATAAGTAAAATCTTCGGCACTGAGGTCATAAAAACTGAGTTCTGACGTTTATAACTTGGTAATAGAATCGGCCAGAGTTCCAAAGTTAGCGTTATAATGTAAATTAAATAACATTTTACATTATCATTTTTATACTGAGATAGATATAAGAACCTAAGCATTTTAAATTAACATAAAATCATCTTTGTTTAGATCCATAATAATACTTTACAACATTTTATTTAAAATGTTCACAAAAATAAGTGGTCCGTTTGGTCAATACGCGGTAGTGGTGATAAAGGAACATTAGGTGCCATTTCCATGAAATTTTGAACACATGATGGGCGTCTTAAAAATTTGGTATTCGATATTAATTGATCTACTTCTGGGAAGTGTTTTCGAATCTCTGTGTTCCATTTTGGAATATATAATTTTTATACCTCTGCCAGCTTTCATCATATAGGAAGCGGCATCCCTTAAAAACAACAAAATATTATCATACATTATTCCTTGATGCCATAAAATTAAGATTTATCTAATAATCTAGCGATGGTGGTGTGATTAACTTTTCTAAAATTTCTGAATAATTTAGCAAAAATATTTTACCTGGACTTCCATGTACCAACAATTACATTTGCTACCTATCATCTTACTGAATCCATGGTTCCGTCTATAGAAACCCATTGCTTTTGGTTTTCCCAATAACTTCTTATTTTGTTGACACTATCTTCGTAACATTCAGAAACATAGGTTTTCCTTTGTATTAATTCGTCAGGAATACTTTTGTGCGTGTTTTTTTCTAAACATTTACGGAATGAAGCATTTGATATTTTATATAAAGGAAAATTTTCAGATAAAATAACTCGACATAAATCATAATTAAAAGTCGATTTGTTTGATGACATAGTATCTAATTAGTAAGAAAACTAGTTTTGAATTGAATTCTTGCACTGAATAACATTTTCATGTTTTATATGAGAAATGTGTTAATCAATAGTGAATTTTTTTCGGAGGGTACCATTACTTTACATACATTACAATAATGAATTGTAATAAAAAGAAAAAAATCGTCGCCGGGTTCCGACACAAAAGCACACAGACGAGCACTTGTCGACGTTTTAATATTTTCTAAATATTGTGAAAAAAATAATAAAATTTACTAATTCACTATATTCACTGTAATACAAATTATAAAAATTGGTTATTAATGGTAATTTATTTTATGAGTTATTTTAACTATAATTAATCCAAATTTAGTTTACTTGGCTGGAAACGAATTTATTTTAATGGGATCTGCATTATTTATTACATAACACTTAGTACTTGGCTATCCATATTTAGACTGAATCTTCCAGCCAAGTAAACTAAGTTTGGATTAATTTTGGTTAAAATAATTCATAAAATAAATTAATATAAATAACAAGTTTTATTAAATTTGGATTAATTATTAATACATACATTTTACACATTAGACCATTTACTTATATTCCACCTTACATCACACATTTCATAGCATTTATATTTAAGCGTTTTTTTTATACAGAGTTGACAGAGTGTTTTTGTTAACATTTTATAGAAGCATATTATAACAATTTATCCCAGATGTACATTGCATTTTTCTATTATTTTGATTTTGATTAATTTTTTTTATTTATTTAACACACACATATATATTATGTATTAACTATTAACAGAACATTTATATAACTAATTTGGTACAAGGTAAATAAATGTATCAAAACATAAATAAATAATTAAAATTATAAACTTAATATCTATTTTCAACAAATACATTTCAGATATAGTTAAAGTTGTAGTTGAAATTTTTTATAATTATCAGTAAACTTTAATAATTAATCAAAAATTGTGATAATTTAATTAAAATAAATTAACATTGGTTTTTACTTCCCAGTCTGTAGATTTTGGTAATATTATATTATTAACATTATAAAATGATACTGAACTTGAATTGACAATGGCCCATAATGTGGGTACATTATCATTAGGACTAGAAACATTGACATTGTACACATTTGGAAAGGTATTCACTTCATCTCTAAAAAGTTTTGCAAAAAAATAATTAGTAACAAAAATTTACAATCATTTGTAAACCATTAAATATTCTGATTTTTTCATACTCAAAAACAATAACTCTAAAATCTGGTGCAGGTCTTGATGTCTTAGGAACATCATTATCAGGATAGTAAACATCATAATGTATATTACTGATTTTTTCAACTGACTTGTGATGCTCATATGATGATTTAATCGCAAATAATTTCTGCTTAATCTGACCTAAATTTAAAAAAATAATTTATTAAATATTTATTCTCAGGTGACAAATAAATTATAATTATAAGAGTACAAGAAAATTTAAAATATTTAAATTATAAGTAAAAAAAAAAAAACAAGCATGTAAAACTCAACCTTATATTAGTTAATTGATATTACTTGGTAGGTTTATTCTCATATTAATCATTTCATCTTCAAGAATAATATTGGATGGTGAAGGTTCTAGTTCATTATTTGAAAAGGTTTTTATTGTATTACTCAAATTTACAGTTACTTCATCTTTTAAATCTTTTTGAACTTCATTAAGTGAAGAACTATCTTCATGGTTCAATGCATATGAGTTATTTTTATTACTCATTGGATAATCTATAATATTAGCATAAAAAAGTAAACTATTTTTTTTAATTTCGATATTTTCTACATATTTTGATGCATTCAAGTTTTTTTCATCATTCAAGATAGATGATGGCATATTACTAGTAATAGGTAAACTATTTAATTCAGTTCCCATAGGCTTAAATTTTTTAATTTGTGGTACATACATAGTATCTTCAAACTTAACTGTCTTAAGAATATTTTTTTCATATACTGGATGCCTTCCAGTAGGTTTTGGTGAATCATATATTATACTTTCTTTGGAAAAAATAGATTTTTCTTTTGAATCCATAGTTTTATAAAAAGGAATCACCTCAGTGATTTTAGAAGAGTTAGGACTCATTGTTATATTAAAAGAATAAGTATCATAATTTGGTTGTAAATTATGAGGCAAATAGCATGAAGATGGTCTTGATATTATTACCCAACCATTAGATTCAAGTTTTGGAACAGGTACTTTATCACTAGTAGTACATTCAGGACTGTCAACTTTCTTGATATTTTTTACAACAATTTTTTTTCTTTTATATGGGATTTCAGTTGATTTGGTTAAATCTTTTGGATGATAATCATTGTTTTTTAGTTCTTCATCATATTTAAATACTCGAAATCCTAATTTTACCAAATAACCATAGGTTCTGAATTGTTCGAAAGTACAACCACTTCCTGTCTGCAGCAATAAAGCGTATGCATTTTTAATTGTTAATTTTCTTTCATTCCATTTCAGTATTAAACATTTCTGTAAACAAATATTAATTAATTTACTTAAATAATATAGGGATATTTTTAACAAATTTCAAAGAGATATTTTTTTAAACATATTAGACTTAAGGAAATTTAAAAAATAGACAAGACTCATGAGATATTCAATAAGACAATAAATTGAATTATTGTTAACTTTATTTTGTTTTTGTTGTTAAACATTACAATAAAAAATTAATTTATTAAATAAATATATATATATCATAAATGAAAAAAACTTGCAGAACAAATTTTGTTTTTAATTTAATCAAAAATGTACTGTGTATGCAGGGGACAAGATGTTTTAAAAATATGAATCAACATAAAGTATTATCATCTATGTTCAATTCTAAAACAAGTATTTATTCATTTTTTTATTTTTAAATTTAATTAGGATTTACTGAAAAAGAATAAAGCATTAGGGCTCAATAATTATAAATATATCGATAATTTACATATTACATATTTTCTAACTAACACAGTAGATTAGTATGTATACAAATCATCTTTTTCTATACCCTAATAAGTCATAAGTATATTTTGATTTACTTAACTAGACTTAAATAATTACCATTTCTAGTAAGCATAAACATTCTTCTGGGTACAAATACATTGATTTATCTCGAGAATGGGAAAAATTTTTTGTAAGATTTTTTGCAATTTTAGTTACTTTTGCTAACTTTAAATCTTCATCCCATTCAGCTTCAGATAGTGCAACACTATAAAAAAATAAAACTAAATACAGTAATATTTAAAGTACTGTACAATAGTTTTAAATTATTCTAATTAATAAATAATATAAAATATACAACATGCAATATTTCAGGAGCATCATTAAAATGTATTTAATGTGATAATTAATTAAAATATTAAAGAAAATAAATATAATGATTGTTGTAACTTGAATTTTTTATAAATATGTTCGGTACATATTTTGGTTTAATCAATATGACCAGATGATTTATTCTACCATTAAATTTTAATAAATTAGCATGAATAAATAATAAAATTAGAAGAATTACATTTTTCATAAATTTATTTGAATAAAATATTTTTTAAAATATTGTATTGAATATATTATTTAATTTGTTTTATTTTTAACCAGATGATACAACTAATATAGGTACTTAAATTTTCATTTCTAGACATAAAATTTAAATTGTATTTAAGTGAAAATAAAAATATTACAAACTAAAAAAATGTACCATCTTTCATAACGTGGTTGTTTCAATAAAAGTTTTTTCAGGGACAATATTCCATCAACTTCATCTACATCACATTTTTGACAATTTTCACCAGTTTCTTGATACCTTGATAAATTCATCTTCTTTAAAAGCTTGTATTGTGGACCCAAAAATAACCTACAGGAATTATAAAATATTAATAAATAATTGGACATATTTTTAAATAATTCATAAATACATTTTGAATGAATCTATACAAAGGTATCTTATAGGATTAAGAGTTTTAATATGGTCTGTGTAAGTATATTTTAAAATTTTAATAAAATGTCAAGGTTTTTTTTTTATTTATTTAAATATGAACAATTATAATACCCAGCAAACTATGTATGAGAAACAAATGTGATCTTTACAAACAATTACAAAATATAGATTAACATGAGGAAAAAGACTACCCAGTAGTAGAACATTCACAATCTTACAAATTTTAATAATTTAAAACAGCTAGTACTAAAAATAATCATGTACTACCACAGTGATGTAACCAGGAATTTTCAAGAGGGAGGCCTCAAAAAAAAAAAACCACATGTTGGCCAGTTAACATTAAAATTATATACAACTCATTTAATCATCAACGAAACGTGGAAATATTGTAATAATATTAATTTTGAAAATTAAAGAAAATTTTAAATATCTGTTAAAAAATAAGTGTCACTTTAAGGTATATATAATATGTTATATTTAAACTGCACTATTATGTCAATGTATTTCAATAATTTTTGAAAGACAGTAAGAACAACTTCTGTGTAATCTTCTATAAAATTTTCAAGTGTCAAAAAATTTGAATATTTCAAATGCCTATAGAAAGCTTTTAAAAATTATTAAAATATTTTGTAAAAAAAAAAATCATTTAAATAAAATGCAAATCTAAACAACTGGCAAAAGTTTCATGTTTCTACGAAAACTAGATTTACATATTTAAAATTTAAACTTACTCATCAGCATCCATCGTGGAATAGATATGTAACTCTTCGCTATTTAAAATGTGAACTGTTAAATTTGTAGTGTTATAGAAATGTGAAACTAATTGACAAAAAGTATTTGTCAATGAATGTAAATGCATGGTAGACGAATTTTTGAAATGGACAAATGGACAAATCCACATTGTAATTGATAATGTTATCATATGAAATTGATATGATCACAGAATAACTATGATAAGAACTACGCTAGTTCACAACACTGCTTCACACTGAATGCCGATTGCTGATTATCGGACATTCGGACATCAGTAAATCCTAAATGGGTTTAATTATTTTTTGGTAAAAATTAATGTTTTAAGTTTTAAATTTTAATACCCAATTGATTTCAGACTGTTATTGCATTATTTATTAATATATATATACATATATAAATATAATTTTTTAATACATCTTTCAACAGCAAAATGAATATTTTAAATTGTCTTCGTAGTAGAGTGGATTCTTCAATCATTTCTTCAGTAAAAAGGTCGTATACAATGTGTTACCAAGCTTCAGTTATTCACAACAAACACATGTCTTCTAAGTTAACTGTTCAAGTACTGTCAAAGCGATGTTTTATGAAGAAGATGGACTTAAAACCCATTTACGATATGTACAATAAAAAAGCTGCAAAAGATGGTGTTTCACCTACAGAATATGTACTACTTTATCAAGGCACTGGTGAAGTATATGTCCGTTGGTTAAGTGGAATAGTAGTGGTTGCAATGATGGTCGTACCATCAGTTTTCATATTTTCCTATTTCTATTTGTTCTTCACTGAAGGAAAAATTGATTTGGAAACATATTTAGATTTCATGTTTATTCCTCATTCAGCTTTACAACTTGCAGTCATGCTACCTACATTATTCTTATTGAAATTGGCTTCTTATAGTTTTATTTCTAAGTATGTGTTAAGGATTTACCGACACAATGCCAGAGAACAGTACGTAAGTGTGTACATAAATCCAGTTTTACCATGGAAAAATGTAACTTGTTCATTTGAACAGGCTATAAAATTACCTGATGGCAAAAATTTTCTTATTCCTTGGCATAAAGAATATTATAAACTTGCTGGATACAAATCAATAGTCTTAAAAGAAAGATTTAGAAGACCTGTAGATTATGACCGAATGCTTGGTTTAGTGAAAACAATGGATGATTGTTAACAGATTTTCATTATTGTTTCAAAATATTTAATAAATTAAAAATATTTGTATTTTAGTTGTATTTTATTAAAATTATTGAACCAATTTGTTTCAAAGACAATTAATAAAAAGTATACATTTTAAAACCTTTATACTACATACTTAATTTAATTATTTAATTGATAAGTTCACAACACAAATAATCATGTTTTACCTGAAGGACTCATTTGTCATTAATTTATATTTTAGTATTTAGTATAATTATACCGGTTGAATAAATATACAATGATATTATAGACTAATCTAAGCACTCCAGGAATATATATTAGTATAAAAGAAGACTTAAAGATAAAACAGCAAGACTTGAAGATACAATGGACTGGTTATACAGGCATCACCAATTTGAACAGAACCATGAGCAGGTTTTCCCTGAATAGACAACTCATTTTTCACAAAAAAAAATTGCCATCTCTCTTGAACATAAATCAATGAAAAATCATTGTACACTACTCAGTACAACTTCCTAGTATACCAAAGCCTAATAATAATAACTGTTGTGTTAATTAACCCAACCACTATAGACTAAAGTAAATTCTTTTATTAAAAATGTAATATTATACCTATTGAATTAATAATAAATATTTGTTAAAATAATTATGGTATATTTTAAAGGTATGAACATTACTAAAACAAAAATTAGCTAAGTTAATAAGATATTAGATAAAACTAGTGGCATTGTCAATGCCTACACGGCTACACCTATACCCAACCCCCTACAATTAGTATTATTCAAATAAAACCTACCTAGTCTCACATAGAGGGTTAATTACTACAGAAGCAGGGCCTGCTTTATAAAATAAATGAACAAATAAAAAAAAAACCAAATTACTTGGTTCTAGTCTTATGTACAATTTTCAAACAATACAATTTATTTAGGTTCATTTTTCAATGCTAATAATTGTCGCAGTGCAAAATATTACTCCCAAGTGTAGAAAACAATTATATTATTAACATTACCTATTCATTTATTGGCTAATCACAAGCTTTTTTTCTTGTCATCTATCATTAAAAAAAATTACTGTGGAGAACACCTACCTATAATTTAGGAAAATGAATGTTATTTAAAAAAATAAACATAAATTGAATGATAGATATGTTCAAATTTACTAACAAAATGTGAACAATAATTTCACACATAATTTTGGTTATAAAATAGAACAAATTTTATTAGTTAAAGCTTTATTAGTTTTTATCGAAAAAAAATTTAAAACTATTGTTATAAATAAATTTGTTTTTTACAATTATACATAAAAAAAATCAGAACAGATATTGACAATGTTGTATTTACATTGTTATCTTTTAGGTTAATTTTGAATTTATTTTATTTTATTAATGCCAGCATCTTGTGTTTTTTGATACTGTACTGCTTTGCGTAATGCACACAAAAATTGATGAACACCATCACATTGAGGTTTTCTAATAAATATGGAATGAGCTATAAAGGTAATTTTTTTTAAAACTCGTCCACTCAAACCAACACTTTCTCTGAAAAATTTAAAAGCATATTATCAATATTTATATATTATGAATCTAAAAAATGTAGTTTAAATTTTACTTGGAAATTTCATATAATATTTGAGTTTTACTTCCAACTTCAACTTCTTCCAGATTAACATTTGGAAAACGATCAAATTTATCATCTTCTTCTACATTTATAATAAGTCCTACCTAAAAATAAAAATAACTTGAATATTTTGAAGAATTACTTGGCATATTTATTTATTATTTACTTTAATAAGTTCTTCAATAGCTGCTTTAAGTATAGTATATATGGCCATTTCTTGTGGAAGATTTATGAGCATCTTTATGTCAGCTCTATCAGTGAATGCAGAATCAATGGCTTCTGTTACATTTGATGTTGTCAAAAATATAACATTTGGATACCTTTAAATTATAATATAAACATATTAGATGAATAACTTAACTTATTTAGGAAATAGGTAAAATGTTTATTTTTATACTTTCTCAAATTATCTAATTGTGTCAGTACAGCATTTACAACTCTTATAGAATCCGATGGCTCAGTACCGGATAACACAGCATCTCGAGCTCTTGTTAAACTCTCTACTTCATCAATTAATATAAATACCAATGAATCACCATATTCCAACACATCTTTTATTTGTTGAAACATAGACATAACCAATGAACCGCTCTGTATTGACAATAATTTAACTCATAAAATGTTTAATTTATAAGGTATAGTTCATAGTTTGAATTATTACTTCAGAAAAATATTTGGACAGCAAATTATGACTATTTATTTCAATAAATTCAAAGAAATTGTACTGCTTGCCTAACCGAATTGATAATTTTTGTGCAAGTGCCTTACAAATTGAAGTCTTTCCAGTACCAGGTAAACCATGTAATAAAATTAATCTATTGTAACTAATAATATTCGTATTAACATTATGACGGGCGAAATTCATTCCAGTCTGTGCATAATTTAAAAGCTAAAATACAAAGTAAAATAATGCATGTACAAAAAAATAATCATACATATTACACAAAATAAAATTACTATTTCTTTGACAGGTTCTTGGTACACTAATGATTCCCAAATACCACAAAAATCAACATTAGGTAATATACATCGTCTCATTTTGCATGCGGATTCATCAGTAGTAACATCATCTGTTAAACCACTATCATCTAGTTTGTAAAAGTAAATTTGAATTGTATATGTATCTAGGTCTAATGATTCACCTTCTGCTAACTGAAAATTAATTTATACTATAAATTATAAATTATATACTAAAAAACAATACTCATACCTCATTATTTATCATTCGTTCATAATTATCATCTTCTTGTACGTTTTCTATTTCGCAAATTTGTATGAATTTTATGCAGTCTGCCAATCCATCAGTGATGAAAGTAGTATGTGTAGAATCTGGGACTATTGGTTTGATTTCTTTTAGTTCAAGCTTAATGGATTCTTCTAACTCAGGAATATCAACAGCTCTACATAAAATATATCATTGATTTTATGAATACACTTGGAAGATCAAAGCATAAAGTAAAAACCCAATAGGCCCAAGTGTACCACTAGATTTTATTTAAATTAAATGTTAAAATACTTTTGGATGATGTCAGTGATTAAAATACAAGAGATGCCTTAAACAAAATAAAAATCCAATATTATTCATAACCAATATTACATAATAATATGAATAATACCTAGTTCAGTTGAGCAATTAAATTAAACTAGAAAATATTTATCAAAAAAATTGACAGTATTAAAAATACTACAATTCTTTATTGAGATTATAAGTAAATTATCCTAACTTAGCACAATATATTTTAGGCATAGGATATTAAATAATTAATTTTATTAAAAAAAATTTATAAATAGTAAACTATTTAATAAATACTTTTCACTTTTTAGAAGAACTTCCACGTGCAAAGTGTTCTTCATTGTTTAAAAAAGACCAAAATAAAACAACAAAATATATTATTAAATTACAGATTATAAATCAGAAAACAAAATATGAAGTTTTCGATTAATTATTGTATTATATTATACTATTTAAATATTTGGTAACGGTTGCTATAATTTAATACTGAAATATTATTGACATTTATTTTGTTAATAAGTATGTAGTTAATGACTAATAAAGAACTGCAGAACTCAGTCGTAAGTAAGCAGGGTACTGGGATCTATGCCCTGCGGAGTGCCGAAAATGATTACAAATTGGTTTTTCGATTTTAAAAATTAATATTTGATAAGGTGTGTAACGGAAAATTATCCAAGGAGAATATAAAAACTGATAATACTCCTTGATAAATACTATCAATAATTAATACTATCACTTTTTTAATTTTTATGTGATTTTTCAAAAATACAAAACACAAATTTATAATTTTCTTTTAATATGGAAAGTAATTTATCCAAATGCATTTTATTCTTCGGATTAAATTATTTGGAAGATATAAACAATTCGTTAGATAAAAAGAAATATCTTCTTTTTAATAATTTATTAAAAAGTTCTAAAGTCCGTATAACAAATTTTATGTTGGTCATAAGTTTATATGATGACTTAGATTTTAAATGCCATTTTAGGCTCACCAGGAATTCAGTTGAGGTTTGTAAATAAATATATTAAAATATTATTTGATTGTCTTTAAACTTCAAACAATATTCCGACAACACCATTTTAATATTTGAACGCAATAAGTCTTCGTCTATACCTAATAAAAAATAAGCGTGAAACTATTAATGTTAAGAAACACATCTTAATATTTTGAAGCAACAGTGCCCCAAAAATACATAATTGTAGTGTTAAAATTAATATTTAAAAAACACTTTTATATGTATGAGAACAATAAAAATAACTTAATAACTTATTTCATTATACAAGTTGATCTATTTCATCATATTCAATTAATAAAAAACTTAGTCTAGTTTACTATCCCTAATTCCGAATCTGTCTCATCTTGTATAGCCATTGGCTTTTGAGAAGATCCATCATTTAAATGTTGAATAATTATTGGTAGATGTAGGTACTTTATTTTAGCGCCGCGGAAAAGTGCGAAAGCAGTTCCCGTGGCGTCATCGGTTCAAACAGAAAAAAAAAAAGGTACTTTATTTTTACAAAATAAATAATTACAAGTTTTTATTCAATACTCAATAAATTGGTAGAAATGAGAAAATATAAATTATTTAATATAATACTATAATACTTACTAAAATCAAACAATGTACACATTGTACCTATATCAAAATATTTGACGTACACACATTCTATGGTAAACCTTATTTCTTTATCAATATCCATATCCACGGAATCGCAAAGTTTATGAAGGTTAGTATAAAACGTAAAAAGACTAATATTAAACGTTTACCGTACGTCTACGGAGGTATGGAAATAAATTGGTCTGTCTGTCTATCAATGGAGACCAAGAAAAGACCAAAGAAAATTTGGACCCTGATTTAAAATTTAAGAAACGCTAATTTAGGCGGGAACAATTGTTATCAAATCAATCTGGTTAATTGTCAGTCCATCTGTAAAATAGCGGATTGCTGATAAGTCAATCGGCTTGATTACCTCCCCTCAAACGAATTGGTCATCTGCTGAAATTAGGAACAGTCAAATCCAGCGGCTGACCAATCTGATAAATTTCGGAACACACGGTATATTTCAACCACAGAATATATGGACCACGATTTGGTTTACATTGTGATTTTAAATATTTCAATGGCGGCAAATTTAAATTTAATTTTTTTTTACGATTCATACAAGTAATATTAGTGTACCGTGTACAAATAGTAAATACAATAGAATAATTAAATCCAATGACTGTAAAAGAGCTGCGCTTGTTATTCCAGAAAAACACTATTATCATATTTCTTTTTACTTTAGTAGTTGTTTAAAATTATATAGTACAAGTATCATACACATAAAGAATACAACTTACATGATAAATGTAAATATAATGTGGTAATGAAACGTCAAACGTTTTTAAATAATAAAATCTTTTTTAAAGTTCAGATACAGTACAAAAAACATTGTTAGTAATAGTTTTTTCTAAAAGTATTATATTTTAATGAACTCTACTGTTTAAATTATACTAAACAACTTAAGAACTATTGAGTTGGATGACTTCCTAGCTGGTTAGCTTAATAAAATACTTTTTTTTGTGAATTTGTTTACTGACTAATATTAAATAATTTATACTTTATTTTTAAGCTCATTTCATTACAATAGTTGCTAATGAAGGTATAAATTCACTTAATAAAAATATAGTATTCATAAATCTTTGTTGAAAATATAGCAAAACCTAAGATGTCATCATGTAGGAAGGCAACCACGATGCAGAAGGACATCTATATGATAGTAATAACTCTAATAACTTATATTCATTATTTTAAAGGGGAGATTATGATTAGTGACATCCAGTTGGGATTCAATGTACAACAGTGCATGAGGTTGTTTGTCAACTTGATGGTCAATAAACACACAGAAGACACTTTATTATGTGCACGGTAGTCTATTCAATGGTTAGCTAGTAGATTATTATAAAATCCATACATTTCTTATATGTTTATGAGCGTTTAATTTGAAATAGGTATATGTGTTTGAAATTTAAATATAATAAATATTACAAACAAAATTTAGTGTTTGTACCATTAAACCAAAGACCTTTGTACAACTTGAAGATTATTCTCTGCAATGAAACTTCTCTTTTACCAGCTACTTTTCTCATTTCTTTATAATTTGCTTTAGATAAAATAGCTTCTTCATATTTCTCATTTATATAATAAATTAATTAATTTTAACAATATATAGATGTACAGGTATGCTATTAAAAATATTTATTATCAAGTATACTATTTAACCAAACATATTTTTAAGTTAAAATATTAGCAAACATTCGTAGCATAGAATTTTAATAATAAAAAAAGACAACATATTTTTTTTTATATTATTTACTATTTATTTAATTGTAGACATTTTGACAAATAGTAGTTACTCAATTTTAATGAAAAAAATGTGGCGTTTCTACATATTTTAATAATTTCTACACAAAACAATTGTATACAATTAAGAGAAGCATTATTTACTTTAAATTACAGAAATATATAATTTATAACTTGATGTCGTAACCAATTAAGTGCCTTTTTCCAATACATTCACCAACATAAAACCACATTAGTACTTCAATCGCCACCAGTGAGTTTAAGGTAGCATCCTAAAAAAAATTCAATAAAATTATTTACATAAAAATATATCATATTATTAATATAATAGTAGTATATTTCAATTGAAACAGAAAATTATATTTATGACTTAAGTTACAAACTAAGTATAACAATAAAATTATTACAGCTAACTTGATGATTTAAATGTTAAGAGGTGAAAATAATAAAAAAAGAAATGTTAAGACATTGTTCTGGAGTTGAAATTAGATTTCTTACTTTATATAAATAAATTTTAAATGTATCATTTGCCACATTAAAATGCTCAATTTAAGGTAATAAAAAAATTTAAATGATTCCATCATAAACCATGTTAACAACATTTTTAGCAACTTTAATCAGGTAAGCTATTTTTATTTTAAGGACGCTTGAATATTTGATTTAAAAAAATTAAATCTATTTAAAAATATAACCAGTTGTATTTTTGTGTATGTAAACTAGTACTTTAATTTTGATAAATGATAACAATATATGTCAATATGTTTCAGTATTTAAATCTTAATTTATGTTTTAATGTTAATATTAACTATAAAAGATGCAATTAAACAGGTCAAGTAATTTAGTCGACTCATAACCAATACATTCCTCATTTCCACTCAGAATCTAAAAGTATCTATTATTAGAATCTGGGTACCAGTTAAAGTTTTCCAACAATTAAATTTCAGTGTGCACCATTGTTTTTTTTTTATATATTAAAACATATGAAATTAGTACAAGAATAGTTTATAATACATGAACATACCTTAACCGTAATGGACTTCCAACGTCCACTCTTTGCCGTTTGGATAATTTTAGAAATCTCATTTTTTACTTCCGGTAAATCTGATAATTTGGGTGGAGTTAACTCCACCTTTGCATATTTAACAAACGTTTGTAAGTTGGGCTTGGCTGTGTTAATAATTGCTAAATACAATAGAAATAAATAATATTAATTATTTTATGATTATAGTTAATAACCACGAATGTTAATACTTATACTTACAGCTTATGAGGCTAACTTTCTTTGTAATAGCTCCACTCATTTTAATGATTTATATGAATTCTGAAAATATATGTAATTTGATTACCGTCGGCGAAAGATTGTTGTAAAATTTAGCGAGGTCTATGGAATCCGGAATCAGGAGTATGCAATAATGGCTGATATTGAGAATAATGAATGTCAGGTCACGACTTAAGTGATAAGAAAACAGCTGCAACCATTGAAAAGGTAAAAAAAATTTAACCACGATTATACATAATATACTTATATATATACCTAACTAATGATATATAAAAATGTTGAAATTATCAAATGTATCCCAAAGAAGTTCTAAACTAACCGATTAACATAACTTACTGATATGAAGTCTTTTTTTTTTTTTTTTTAAATAAGGTGGCATTACTTAAAATTCAAATTTCATATGAAATACAATTATTTCAATTGGAACTGAGCAAAGTTTTAAGGTTGCTGAATGCATCATGAAAGTAAATAATAATTTGAAATTAAAATTGTCTTGTACTTCAAGTTTACTCGATCAATTTTAAAGACATTTTACAGTAAGTCCATTCACTCAATGCCATCACATTAACACTCATAAATACAAGACATTTGAACTAGTTATACCTTAGTTTTATGTATATGCCCATATATGAGCATTGCATTTATGAAATTATTAAAATTTATTTGCTTTAATAATAATAAGCAGTAATATATAAAACATCTAATGTTATCTGTGATTTTGCAAAGTTGAAATTTTTGTTTATTTAAATTGGCCCTGTTTTATAATTAGGTATAATTTAATTAATAATGATAAAAGTAGGTATTATCACTAAAAGAATCATAGTTTAGGTTTATAAACACATAAAGAAAAACAATTTATTAAAAAACCTTTTGTATTTAAGCAATAGACAAAAGTAAATGACCATTGTTGTACATGGTATTAATTTTAACTTTGTTGCCCAAACAGGCATTTACTATATTTCTAATGAGAAATGCACATTGATTGACATATGAGTTTTCACTAGATGTAGAAAAAGTACAGTTATTGTAAATACATATTTCAAAATAGTATAGGTCATAGGATTACATTTAACTATCCATTATTGATGATCGGGAAAAAAATATGTGATGATATTTCATGAGACAATTGCTTTGGTAGTAAGATCAAACATGTTTTACAGTTTGATAAACAAATATCCGTTACTAAATGTTTGAAAACATCTAAATGATGATTGACCTATAAAAATATTTAATTAATATTAGGTTTATATTTATTTATCCTTTTTTTTAATCTTTTCTTACACTATAGGCATTCATTAAATCCCTAATATGTAAATTACAACTATCATTATTTTTAACAATTTTACTGACTCGTGATAACCATTTTGAATTGACTAGTTGAAATTTTATTGAGATCTCTGGTAAAATAATTCCATGAGGTTTCAAGAGTTTTCTAAAATGATATATTTATTACATTTTATGAATTTTTAACTACAAAATAACTTGCAAATCATCACGATTTTGACACATTTAATACAAATTTAAATTTTATGAGCTTATAAAAAAAATTTGTGTGAAAGGATTTCCAAGTTATTTTAGTTACGGTAAATATAACTTACAGAGAACCTTGTATTAAATTTTCAAGAGATTTTGGACAACCAAATTTTTTTTATAGATATTTAAAAAAAAAAAAAATTAGAAAAATTGAAAATTGAAAATGTCTGTAAATAAGTCAAAACATTTCAAAATATTTCGAAAACGTTACTTCGTATTGAAAATGCTAAGTTAAATATTTGGTGAAAATTTCAAGTGTATGCGGTTTTTTGTTTTTGAGTTAGAGCATTTAAAAAAAATGTAATTTGCCAAAATGTGGTTTTGCGTAATAATTCCCGTTTTATCGTAATTTTTAAATCGTATTTTTCGACGCTTTTAAAAAGTACTACTGAAAAAGTTTTTACTTGCCCAAGTACCATATACTTTCCTTTCAGAAAAGTTGCAATTTAAGAAAATGGAAGCATTTTTACTGCCCCAAAACGTAATAACAATACACAAATTAAAAAAATTAAAAAATTAAACATTATTATAAAACCAAAATTCCATCACTCCGTTCAGAATCTAAAATGTATTTTGTCAAAAAATGGTTTTGCGTAAAAATACCTGTTTTTCTGTAATATTTTAGTGGTTTTTCCCGACGTTTTTGAAAAATTTTGAACGTTTTAAACTTTTGACTTCCCTAAATACCAACTAATATAACCCGTTGTATAAGTATACTGAAAGCGTACTGAAACGGAACTCTGGACGTTGATTACCAATGTAACATTTTACAAAAATTATGTGGACATGATTGGAAAAAAAATATTCTGCAGTCTGTGGAGTCCCAAGAATTTGGGGACCGAGTGCACCACTGCACTTGCGTAAATCAGGTCCTGATTAAATGAGTAATCAAATAGCAAAAATTTAAATATTTCAAGGATAGTAGTTAGGCAATAATTTGTTATAGGTCCATAAAAAACCGGTAACTCATTATTATTTTGTTGAGTATTCAAATACGTTGATGTCTGAACAATAAAAATAAGATATACTTGAGATGGATTGACAATAAAGATAGACTTAAGTTAATACTTTATATAAATAGTAAAAATTAGAGAGCCTTGATATTAATATACTAATAAATATACCTATACTAATATCAAACTAGCTCTCTAGCTAGTCTCTAGTAAAAATTGTTTAATGATTCACCCGAGGTTTGTAGCCGTAGCATTGCAAATTAAATTAATATTAGTATTGTTATCAGTGTTCTTACTTATTGTTATCATTATAGTTTTTTTGTAAATTGTGTGTCGTGACTTGTACAATTGTTTCGTGTATGCCACATGCCTATATCACGGTTGTCGGTTAACTCATAATATTATTAATTATTCATAATATCAACAGTCATAAATTCTTAATTCATGAAGTCATAAGTTTTAAGTTGGTTTATCTACGAGTTGTGTTAACACTTTAAGGTTTAAAATATAATATATGGCACTATTTACTATAAGGTTTTAGCAAATAATATCAGAAATGAAGACATTATTTTAACTAGCAACTACTATCTTTAAGACTTTTAGTACATGTTCTAACATTTAAACGTAAGTTACAAATGTTTTATGTAATTAAACATAATTTATTTTAGTAGTCGATATGTTAATTAGTATTCTCTCACATATCATTAAGTTAAGCTATATAACTGTGTGCAAAATATAAGAAATACCTTTTGTTTTTACGGTTTCAGTACCATACCATTTAGTTTCCAAAATGAATGCTGAAGAAATTTCAATACCAGTTCCTTGGGGACATATTGCTGGTAAGTTATGTAAATCTATAAATATCTAAGTGGTTAAAATAGTATTTAATATTATTTTTACTAAATTTACTTATTATATTGAATACCTATCTAAAATACCTAGATATATTTCTTTGTTTTTTCATAGTATAGTGCCTCTTATTTTGTATTAATATAAAAATTTAAATTTTTTATGCTTAACGTAGGTACTTATATAAATAATCTACAACTCATAAGCACAATTGGTGAGTGGCTAAAGGGCCGAGGGGGGGGGGCTTAACTTTTTCAACATCAAACTAGCTTTCCCAATTGACATCATGATTAAAACAAAAAATACAATTTTTAATTGGTACTTAAAATAATAATTTTATAATAACATTTAAAATTTTATAAAATAAATGTTGTTTTAAAAATTGATTAGGATTATATTATTAATGCAACAAATATCATGCATTCATATTAAATGTATACATTTAAATGAATAAACACAAATTATAGTTGTGTTTAAGATTCTTATTTTTGATTTAAAAGTATTAAGTGTTTTGTAATTTTATTTTATTTTTTAATGAAGGTCAGAGGTTATTAATCGATATTGTATTTAATAACTTTTAGCTCCCCTTTCTTAAATTAAAAATCTCGAATTCTGAGTTTGTTACAATTATAACCATCTATACCAAATAGATGTTAATACATTTAATAATATAATGGACATTGAATTTGAAGACAACTTTTGTCATTGAATATTTAAAGAATTTTATTGTTTGTGAAATCATATTAAAAATTGTTTATTCTATAGATAGCCATTACACATAAAATACCAAAAAATGTAATATTCTTTTTTTTTTATTAGTAATCATCATGGGCGCAACTAGGGGGGGGGCTTGGGAGTGCTTAGCACTCCCAATATCAAAATTAGCACTTTCAAATTTTCTGTACCGGCTTTTACAACATTAGTAATAATAAAACTTCTGATTTTATACCTAAATAATAATTTATTGACTGGTAAAATTGAAAATTATCAAAAATTGTTTTTCTAAGTTATTTTCAAATTCAATGGTCAAAGGAAACATCATATGTGTTTATTAAATTGAGTTTATTACCTATTAAAATGTACCGTGTACACAATACATAGAATCAATAGGTTTTATTTTAAAATTTTTGTGATAAAACAACTATTAACTTATAAGTATTAAGTTATAACAGTGCTGCAATGAGAAATGATTAATGGCCATGTATCATTGGTGTTTTGAATTTTAATATTGTTTATAATGGCTTGCTTTGCTTAGGAATATCCAAAATCAAAATTTGGTTCACAAAATCCTGCATTTTCAACTTCTTATTATGCTAAATTTGAGTGGTTAGAGTAAAGTATCTAGAAAAATTCTGTA
>JAIPRK010001540.1:47824-57853 GCA_025469195.1 Chaitophorus viminalis
CAGTATGCTACATTGCTACAAGACCGTTTCACAAATTTAGCAGTATTGAATATCGAGAGAGATGTTGTTAACTCGTTAAATGATAAAGATATTTTAGAAGTGTATTGTACTAAAGACAGAAAAATTTATTAATATTAAATTATTAATATTATTGAGTTGAATTTGTGTATATGTATCATTAATGTGTATTGTGAGGTAATAGGTGGTGTGGGGGCGTAGCTCCCGCGGGTCTGGGTGGTCTTAATATTTTTAGCCCCCCTAAAATAAAAGCTCTAGTTGCGCCTATGGTAATCATTATGTTTTAAATTAAACAATGAACTAGCTTAAAATCATACTTCCAACTAACAATATGAGTGATTATTTATCATATATATATATATATAAGTAGGTCTGTGTTATATGCTAAAAATGATTAAAACTTTTATAGTCAGAATATAAATTCATGTGTTTATACAATAATCCTTATAAACAAATAAGTGAATATGATACAATTTCATTTCAGCCAAAACTTGGGGCCACCCTTTGGCTTCTCCAGTTCTTCTTCTCCATGGCAAACAAGATAACTGTAATACTTTTGACAGACTTATGCCATTACTCCGTCAAGGATTTTATTTTGTATGTATAGATACACCTGGACATGGATATTCTTCACATTTTGCTCCTGGTTTTAGAATAACATTAGAGAGTTATGTGATTGCTGTTAAGCGTGTAGTCAATCATTTTCAATGGAAAAAATTTAAATGCATTGGTCATAGTATGGGTGGGATGATAGCTAGTTTCTTTGCATCTATATACCCAGAATATATTGAAAGATTAGTGATGATAGATTGTGCTGGTCCAAGTTCAATTCACCCTGAAGATACTGTTCAATTCATGAGAACACTTTGTGATGATCTTTTGATGGTCGAAAGTAAAATTATGAACCGATCACCACCATCATACACATACGAACAGGCTGTTAATCTGATCTTAACAAAACGGCCTTCAAAATTGACTAGGCAGTCTGCAGATGTATTAATTAAACGGTCTTTATTAAAAAATCCTAACGGAAAATATTCATTTAGTACCGACCAAAGATTAAAAGTTGATTACAATCAAGGATTCTCACCGATGCAACATATGACTCTTATACACAGTATTAAATGTCCTGTGTTATATTTAAAGGCAACAGAAAATAAGATTCAAAAATTGCCGTTTTATAAATTAACTAGAAAAATGTATAAATCCAATCCAAACGTTCAAGTTATCAAAGTCAACGGAAATCATGATGTACATTTAAATCATCCAGAACGAATAGCAGATTTAATCAATACATTTCTATTTTCTGAAAGTAGTAAAATTTAAATTATGATTTTTTTTTTCTACGAGGTTAAGGAACTAGGTTTTTCTATTTTTTTTTTTTAATTACAATATATAAATTTAATTATATACTTATTTATAGTATGGTGAAAATGTATTATGATGTTTTTATAATTTTTTATTTTTTTTTTCTACAAAATATTAATAATTGGTTGTAAAATAATGTTTTAATTTATATATACACGTATATAAAGACGCCTGCCTCCTATTTCCTGGTGTGTTGTGAAATTATTTACAACCGTAACAATCGTACATCTAACATAATATTATTATTTCATTGTGCCCGTCTGTCTACAGCGTTCTTCCGTCACCTTGAACCATCGCGTCATGGACCTTCGTAAACAATAATGTATTATCATTTCTAATATTTGTACATAACGTTCCGCTGTGCGTACAATATCATCATTTTATACAACGACGTGCATAATGCATGCCGGCTCTAGCTTTTTCAGCGACCAGTGCAAGAATTAATTCGGCGCCCTTTGCCTTTTAAGCATTAAACAGGAAAAATTAGGCTAATTCAAAAAAATATACTTTCTTAGTTTTATTATTATTTATTATTGTACAGTAATTATCAATATAAAATATACTTTATTATTATTAAAAAAAAACTTTATTACAGAGGTACTAAATATATACAAAAAAATCTAAATGATAGATCACTTTTCTCGCTTTTTTATCTGCCAATACTTTAATTAGTTCTGAGAGGTCCAAATTTTGAGCAATAGCATTTTCAATACTTGGTGTAGCCAGGGATGTCAATGTGGCTTGTGAAATAGGCGACGACGAGATTAGAAATTGCCTAGTACCGCCACCGCTCCCGTCTGCAAACCGTACGCCCGTACACCGTATCGTGTGGCGGCGATAAGAGACGATTTGGCGTACGGTTACGGCCCAGTGCTCGAGGGTGTTCTAATTTTAACGCCTCTTGCGCGCCCCCCCCCCCTGTGCCGTCGCACACGTCGATCGTTGATCCGAATGAATTTTGATTTGCAGCAAAAGTGTACGGCAACGATGGCGACTGCAGTGCTCCCGCCGTCCTTTGCGTCCACGGCATCCAAGACAATTGCGACACGTTCGTCACGCTCCTACCGCTGTTACCGGACGGTTACCGTTACGTGTGCGTCGACCTGCCCGGCCACGGGTGTTCCGCTCATTTCCCGCCGCACGTGCCGTTGGAGTTCGTCAACTATGTGGCCTCGATCAAGTGGGTGGCCGATCACTTCGGTTGGTCCGAGTTCGTGTACCTGGGACACAGCTTCGGCGGGCAGCTGGGCACGTGGTTCGCCGGCGTGTACCCGGAACGCGTCCGCCGCCTGATTGTGCTGGACACCATGGGACCGAGGTCTGTGGACGCGGACGGCACGGCGGCCGCGATCCGGAAGCGGATCGACGGCGCGCAATCGCTGCACCGGCGGCAGTGCGGACGCCAGGCGCCGGTGTACACGTTCGACGAGGCGGTCGGCAAAATGATGGCCGGTCGGCCTTCAAAGCTGACGGACGAGTCGGCGCGCATCCTGGCCCGCAGAGGGTTGGTCAAAGTCGACGGCGGCGGCGGCGGCGACCGGTACACGTTCGCCAGCGATCAGCGCCTGAAATTGGAATTCCACCCGTTGATGGCGTTCGACCAACAGGAACGGATCCTGCGCAACGTCACGTGTCCCGTGATCTTCGTGTTGGCCGACCAGAACATGGCCCGGTATTCCACGTACCTGAAAGACGCCTACGAGTTTAACGGCAAGAGACCGAACGTGACCGTCGCAGTGGTCAGTGGCGATCACGACGTGCATTTGAACCATCCGGACAGGGTTTTCAGTCACGTGAACAATTTTTTGCTACACCATTGAACCCGCTCACAGTAATAATGTTGGAATACGCACAAACGCCGTGCTTAGGTACTTGTTGCTCAACAACAATTATTATAAAACACGGTATAGTTAGTTTAAACGAAATGACTACGTGATGCATGATGGGTGTAGATATACGTCCTACCATACAGCACTTAATACCCGTACCTGCATCCCGTATTGTTGACTAGTGTTGAGAAAATTAATTACTTCCCAATATTGTTGTTGTACGTATATTATAGGCATAGTTTAATTAATAGTTGAATAGAGGCATAGTTTAATTAATAAAAACATGTTACAAAAAAAAAAAACGGTGTATAGAGGACTAGATTACCGCGACACGTCCTGGAGTCTTTTTCCTTTGAACATTATTATTTTTATAATGTTATAAAGTACGAAATGCACCATTTAAAATATTTCGCTTTCCGGAACTTTATAATATAGTTCGGAGCTTCCTAAATGATCTGCTACCTATTGTTTATAGCCATGTGCACTTTATACTAATTATTATAGTGAAAGTTATGCGCCATGTTCAAGTATAAAACATCAAATATAAATCAACATATAAAATAGATAAATCTAGTTTTTAATTTATCAACAAACCCCGTGACAAACGTAACGATATCAAACGTTCCAGAAAAATCGAGGAAAATAAAAAGATTGATGGCCAACCATAACGTAGGGTATTTATGAATAAATGGTATTACATATTGTACTAGATGAATTACCGGCTTTTTGCATGGAACAGTCTTGGCCGGGTTCAACATTTTTTAAAATTGTGTTTTAGTACACACTAAGATTCTAGACAAGGACACCACGAGCTTATTCTAGGGACACCGCGGTCTTCATGAAAACAAAACTAGAGTTAGATGAACTAGTGTTAATTTATTATCTATAATGTAAGTCTTTATTATGGCACTCACGCGGGGTACTGTGATTAAAATTGGTCCAAAACTAGGTACCACCTCGTAAAAAGTTTAGGAACCGCTGTTCTAGAGTATGTCAAATTTCAAGTTCATACGGTTTTTTGTTTTGATAATTTAAGTCAGGGGCATTCAAATTGTGTATTTGTGTATAATATAGTATATCATAGATGATAGATATCTAGTATATAATATATAGATGTTTTAAAAAAATCCAACTAAGTATAATAATGTTTTTATCATTTTTACCCTTTTAAAATCCCTATAAAGGGATTTGAATTTGGAAAAACATATGTTGGACATCTACATCATAAAACGAAATTAATGACCAAATTGTTTACCCTAGCTTCTGTTTCTGGATATAAGCGATGATGAATCAGTCGATGAGACGTGAGTCAGTCAAGACATGTGTACCTACTTATACATATAGATTCTATACTATAGAATATACTATTTATATATAATTATGGAATATTGGCATTTTTTAAAAATGCCTTTGTTACTAGTCTTTGTATTACGATTACTTGATATAAATATCATCAAGAAGTATTGTGCGGCAGAAGACTTTATATACACTAGAAATTAGATAGGTAATATTTATAGTAAATTTATTTAAGTATTGTTCCTGTTCGTCGATATTATGTTTTCTGCGTCGTTGGTCCACAATATTCATGAACTTATTTTAGTTACCAAATTCGTCATATTGTACATATATCTATTCACAGCACGGACAATAAATATAATTACATAACTATTACATGTACTTGTGTAGTTGTGTACACCAATATTATATTCGCAAAAGAAGATCATGTGTTTCTCAACAAGTGTTTTGTCATATGGGTACCTATATGATTATGATTATTCGGACGAATGTATTATATATGTATATAACGCGATTAATAATTGGCACATAATATCGTTGATACATTATTCGTATATATACGATGACACTGTGCAGATTATGGCCGATTTCGCTCACGTTTCTCGTCGATATTCTGTTGCAGCGAAACTCTGGAGCGATAAAACGCAACGCGGCGCCAGCGACCACGGCCAACGGCGGCGGGTGCTGTGCCTACACGGGTTCGAGGACAACTGCGCGTCGTTCGATCGCCTGGTGCCGCTGCTGGACGGCCGCAACGCGTACTTGTGCTTGGACTGGCCGGGCCACGGGCGTTCGTCGCGGCCGCCGGTGGGCACGCGGTGGACGATGGAGAACTACGTGGTGTCCGCGAAACGCGTGGTCCAGCACGTGCGGTGGTCGACGTGCGTGTTAGTCGGCCACAGCATGGGCGGCCAGATCGGCAAGCTGTTCGCGGCCGTCTACCCGGAGCACGTGGACAGGTTCGTGATGTTGGACACCGCGGGACCGGTGGCCATGGACCCCGACGAGGTGGCGTGGAGCGCGCGCCGCGCCCTGGACGAGCTGCTCAAGCTGGAGGACCGCGTTTCGTCGGCGGACGGTGGCGCGCGCGTGTGCACTCCCGCGGAGGCGACGGACCGCATCAAGCGCAGAATGTACAGCTGGCTGGCGGACGAGTGCGCGGAAACGCTGATGGCCCGGTACCTGCGGCCCGGGCCCACGCCGGGCAAACACGTGCTGGCCAACGACCCGCGGCTCAGGGTCACGTACAGCGAGTGGTTCTCGGCCGGCCAGCACCGGGACGTGGTGCGCAACATCCGGTGCCCGACGCTGCTGATCATCACCACCGACAGCGAAGTGTACTTCAACGACGTGTACGGCCTGTTCGCCCGCTTGTACCGGTTGAATCCGAATTTCCGGCTGGTCCGCGTCCAAGGCAACCACGACGTTCATCAGAACCATCCGCACAGGGTGGCGCCGTTCATAAACCGGTTTCTCAGCTCGGACCGGCCGCTCCGTAGTAAATTTTAAATTTTAATACCACTGATCAGCCCGGGATCCGGTCATGGTGGGGTCTGATCAAAATGCTTTATACATTATTATCGTTATGGTTCGGGTCAGGGCCGGATTTAAGCATAGGCTATATAGGCTGTAGCAGTCTATGGGCCCGCACCACACCATCATACAACTAGAGAGAGAAAAAAAAAAAAGCTTCGTCTAATTAATATTTTTCATTCTTTTTCAGTTTTCTAAAATTGGTGTTGTGTAATAAAATATACTATATAGTGTGTAGACTGTAGTAATATTAATGTAGAGCGTTGAATACCTTTTTAACTACTCTGGGGTAATTGAATCCACACTTCAATATACTATATTTTAAATGTTATTATTTTCGGTCAAATAACTAGAAGTTAGAAAGTTGCACTACTCTCGATTTTGGGTAGAAAATTATTTGAAAATGTTTTAAAGATGGCTTAGTTTATCTATTTGTGTGTATGCTCTTTCTATTTTCTAAAAACTTTCTGGTAGGGCACACACCACAATTGAACTTAGGGGCCTACAAATTCTAAATCCGACCCTGGGTCAGGGGTAATCATAATATTATATATATATATATATATTGCATCGGGTCGTTCGGTCCACTGTTTTACTGATGTTTGGTTCGGTATTTCGTAAAAAATTCGTACTACACAATCACATATTTGTTTCGTATACAATGGATAAAAAATAAAAATGTATACTTACATATAGTACTTTGAAGAGACCATAAACGATGTACATTTATGTTATGTCCGTATGGAGGACATTCGTTCACGATAGTGTTACAAACTTTAAAAGTTGAGAACTAAAGATCAACTCTGTGAAATGTATTATGTAGCCGATAAAAAGAACCGAACGGACCTCGCTTTGCTGTACAGTTGGGGGTGGAGTGCTCATCGTTCATAGGATAGGTCATTACAATGAATGAAAAAAATAATTTAAAAAAAACACATCATTGTAAAACCAATTGGTTCTTTCACTCCGTTCAGAATCTAAAATGTATTTACGTTATCATAGAAAATATTTTCGAATGACCTAGGTTTACTTAGCCAGTAGTCTTATCAGTGCGCACTTCCAATTTTGGACTACACACTTTGTTTCGGGATTCAAAATAGGGACTGCCGTATAATATAGGCGTTTCACGTTTCTTTCGCCCGGTGGCGAGATTAAACGCGGCTAGCAAAGAAAACGATACAAATGTAGTTATGTAGCCATGTAGGTATACCTACGATCGGATTCGGTTTTAAGCGGAAAGCTCCAAACGATTAGACAACAAAATACATAAAAATAATATGGGCAAACGGTTTGATTTTTTTTTTTTTTGTGTTTGTGTGTTCAATCCTGTAGTTATAATATTAATAATATATAGCAAATAGGAAGAAGAAACTTGGTTAGCGATCATCACATTCTCAAGTCACATAATATAAATTTCCATTACGGTTGTAGCGTTTGTCTACTATAGATCATGAGAACATGTGTTTTTAAAATTCAATACTTTCACAACCGTTCTATCCAAGTGAAATACACGTATTTTTTTAAGTACCTATAAGTATGTGGAGAAGATATGATATGTATATCACAAGCAATGGTAGCGTCAAACATTTTTTTTTTTATTTGGGGGGGCAACGTTTTTTTTTCTGTTAGGGTATTCATGTTTGATAACTCGCTCCTATATATTTTTAGTACAGAATAGTACAAATGTTTTACGTAGGTATACCTATACAAATTTTCTAATGATTTTTAAACGTGAAATAAAATAATTTTTAGACTGGATTAAAATTTTAAGTATAGGGAAGAAGGGTTAGAGGTCAATGGAAGGGCAAAATTAAAAATTGTTGGTGAAAACTTGCCATCTTTTCCTCAGTGTAGCACCGCCTCTGGTCATTAATGTGAGCTCATTATACCTAAAATATTTTTGGATTCCTGCTCCACGGACATGTTTTCAATCTGATTCCTAATTCTTATCGTAAACAATTTACTATAATTGCCTGGGCGTAAAAAAATAATTTGGTACCTAATTATTATGCTTTTGCATAGGAGATTAAATTTAAATTAAATATCTTCATTTCTAAATAAAATATTGATCATATTATATTTATGTTAAATATTTTTATATTTTTGCAACTTCAGTATTAAAATATCAACAATCATAACTATATGTTAGGTTACTATTGGCACCTACTGTTAACTAATGGATGTATAATCACAATAAGTATAAAAGGAATAACTTATCTTTAGTAACCTAATAAAGAGCCAACTACCATGAGTACTTTTGGCTGGTTTTTATATAAAATCAAGCGTGTAATTATTCATTGAATAGAATATTTACTGAATTGTATCTACAATAAATCATAACTCACAAAAGATTCAATATCAAGATATCAACTTGGAATTCATTTTCTCAACAGTTTTATTTTTCAATTAAAAAAAAAAAATTACTATTAACAAAAATAATAAAAATAGTGTCCCAAAGAATTCAACTGATAGTATTGTAAATTTGATGTATGCATTATATATATAATAATTTATGACTTAATACTTAATTATGCTATTTTTTTCTTTTTGAAAAATGGTTTTAATAGCAAATATAATTTATTAAACCTTTTCTACTATAATAACATAAAATATATGGTATTATAATTCAAACATTAATATTTTATAAAATATATTACAATAGTAATAGATTAAAGAATACTTAAAATATTAAGAAACATTATCATACAAGATAATTATTTTACCCTACGAAATTTGTTTTTCATCAGTCACCAAAGTTGAGAAAAAAAAAATTAAAAAGATTGATTCAAACTTGAAATTTTTTTGAACAAAACAGAAAGTTGAAACACAATATCCATTTTTTTTTTTATAAATAAATGCAATTTATAAATATTTACTAAACATAATAAACAATATATTAATAGTTAAAAATTAATATTGGATTTGGACATGCTAAATTGTATTGAAAATCTTTATGTTGTTACAAAGAAAAGTTCAAGAGTGGATCCATCTTTAAAAATTGTCTATTCCAATACTGATAAAATATTTTAACTTTGGCAAACCACAAATAGTAATTATTAGAACAGTTTAAAAATGCATTTTATCCCAGTGAAATTTTACCGATGAAAAATACAAAAAAATTATTTAGAAAATATAAGAGAAAGAATGTAGTTGGTAAAAAACCAATTATTGGTCTAAAAAATAAAATCAAATGATATACACCAATAAAATTAATTTAACATTTAATCTTAACAATAAATATAATTCTGAACATTTCAGGAATTTGAATAGTAGTAACAGGGTAAAAAATGAATTTATTTTTCAAGTGATTCTACTGAATGACCTAATGAATCTGAAAACAAAAAATTAAAATTATAATTAAAATTTTTTTTTATGTTATACATCTTACTTTGACGATCCATATAATTGTATCTTTGAGGCAATGGCCTAAACACTGAAGACCTTTGTGATGGTGGTGGAGAACCTGGTGATAAGGATCGATTATGACGCCTAGATACACGAAGTGGTGGACTTGGAGCTTGTCCCAGAGCACCAAGTGGGGGTAACCGTTGGTTGGTTAAAATCGGGGGAGGAGGCTCAAAGTCAAGTAAAGAGAGTAGTGTAAAATCTGGAGATACTGTTGGCAAAGGTATATCCAACAATTCGTCTTCGAAATCTTTAGATGAGCCTATGCTTTCTGCAAAAAAGAAAGATTGAATTATCCATTATAAATATTACAGTATGGAGAAAAAGAATCTTTGATTTATATCAAAATTATTTTGCTTAGTAAAAAAAAAAACTACAAATTTATTTGATACATTGTTGATTATTTTTCTCGTTCAGAGATCATAGTTGATTATAACAGGTTCTTGAAATTACAAAATAATTACAATGAATTCAACTTACTAGCACCATTTTCAGGTTTATTATCAGCCATGGTTAATTTACTCCTAAGTTGTGCTGTTTCAAGTTCCATCTCTTTAAGTTTTCTCTCAGCTTGTCGGAA
>JAIPRK010001541.1:0-57844 GCA_025469195.1 Chaitophorus viminalis
ATAAATATATATATATAAATATATATATATATATATATATATATATATATATATATATATGTATGTATATAAAAAAAATGAAACAATTCGTTATTAGTTTTTCTTGGCTTTTTCACCTTGTTAAATGAATGGTTTAAAAATTACTTCGCGATGAGTGCTCCCCTGCAGCAACGTATCACCAACCCCTTCAACATCGGGTCGGGAAACACTACAGCATGTCCAGCATGACGTGTAGACATCGAAAAATCACTAAGGTCACAAACCACGTGGGTGGCGAAAAGAGGTTGCGTGTGCGCAGAGTTCAAACCGCAAGTAAATAATGCGTATCAAGTATCGTCATGATAAATCGCTCGGGCGGATGATTAATTATCGCGGATAATCCCTGGGCCCATCCGATTATCGTCACGACGAAGGATTTAACGGGCGAATAAATTTTCCACGTCATCGAATTCATCGCTCGTTGGCAACACGCGTGCACAATAAGTATCAGGGAATCATGTACACAGGCACGTCATGCACGCACGTATTATGGCAGCGTACAATAATAATTGTACTATATTATAATAACGACCGCGCGAATTAAATTGCACATAATAACATGTACGATTCGTATGTTATTTGTTTACAACTTTATTGTTGGGTGCGCTCACGTGTTTGTATTTTGTACGCGAAACGCCGCCGTTGGCAACATAAACGATTGACGTGTGAATAATTTATTTACAAAGTGTACCCCCGCACACGTGTACATCATATTATAATACTACGTCACAGTGTAGGTATTATTGTAATGTATATTAAGCAGTTCGTTCCGGTGCCTATATATGTACGTATAAATATATATGTAAATACAGTATTTGCAAACAGTTATACTGCAATTAAAACGAAATATAATAATATGTATAAAGTGAACGAGATTGAAAGATTTACATTACGCCCCGCCATCGTGTCTGCATATTTTCTCCTTATTTTGATGAAAATCTTAAAAAGGCATACATTTCCCTCCTGCAGACGGACAAAACGAAAATGATAAGCCGTACGTTTTATTATTCGATGTTAATAAGAGCACAACCTTCAAGAATTACATATACACATACACACACGTATATATATATATATATATATTATTAGTAAACGGACAAGCCCTTATTAAATATACGCGCATTTTGTACTAGTGTATTACAGCAGCATTAGCTGTTGTTGATAATATTTTGATAATATATGTATATAGTGTACCGATAACATAATATTTTACACGATACAATATAATATTATGTGTAAAGTTTACATATTTTATAGATATGTAAATTTTCACCAGGTGAATTTTTGCAGTTTTATTCTTCCGAACAAATGATTTTTTAACAAAATAATTAGCAAGCAACACCTTAAATTAAACGTCTTTGCGAGGTTAATATTCATAACACATTAATAAAATTCAATGGTTGCAGTGGCGTTCAGAGGATTTTGGAGAGCATATGGAGTTAAAAAAAAATACACCCACCCCCTATTTAGTGCCTATAGTCAAACCTAACCTACAAAATATCGTATCGGCATCAAGAGCACCGCTAAAACAATATTTTATCCTGGGTAGTTCTAAATACAAATTTAATGATATATTAAAATTTTAAAATTGGTGTACTTGGAAAGTGGGAATACGTTAAATAAATATTTTACAGAGTACAAATTTAAATAATTGTAGATTGCGATTAACATTAAAAAGTTAAGTCTTAAGTAAAAGATCTATGACCTACACACTATAGTTGAAATATTATAATATTATATTGATATTAAACTATTAAAATGTTTTCAAACAGTTCAAACAATTTGGTAGATAGTATTTATAATCGTATATATTGTTATTGTATAATATACGACATGCGGGAATCTTCAATCGTAAGTGAATTAATTATTTGATAGAATGTCTCTACTCTATATAATGTTTATACTCTAAAGATGTTATTCTTGTATTTTTTTACAAAATTAAAGTCGTCTATCTATGACATCCGTTGATCTAGGTACCCATTCCACTTCAAGATCATGCAGTTGAAATTACTTATTCACCTTTCTGGGCGCCACTGCGTTATATTATAAAAGTATAAAACGACCTCAAACGTTCAATATTCGGTATGCCCACAACTTTACCAATTATTATGTATAGATGTCTATGTATTATAATATTGATCGCAGATCGGTTATCATTGTTATCAGTATTAAAGTGTGCGTAGCTGCAACTCGATTGATTGATTGATCGGTATAATAAGTACCAAAAGAACTGGATTCAATCAATTTAAGATGTATGTATATTATAGTTACGTTTTTAACAGAAAAAGAAAAACATTAACATTAAATTATAAAGGTACATAGATATGAGTAATTACATTATTGTCCTAGTAAAATAACCCTATGCAAAACGATAAAAATAAAAATTTTCAAAGTTGTACGTTTACGCGTAAAGAGACACTTGAGTAGAGGCACTTTTGGGAATTTTCTTATGACTAAAAAACTAAAAATATCAAAACAACCCAAATTTACGAAATTTACTATAAATGTACGTACATTTTTCTCGGTAGATAACCAACAATTTACGTAAATTTTACACTTATAGTTTACATATAATTATTACCATGGGCGTCACTAGAGTCCAAATTCTGGGGTAGCAAAGTTTATTTTTAGAAAGTAAAAAATATTTTTTTATAGGTTTAATCATTATTTTGTACAATAAAAATGCACATGTATAGTTAACACTGAACTTATCAATATATTTATTAAAAACAAATATAGATTAAGAAAAAAATGATACCTATATTAATTATTAAATGTATGAGTACTAAAATATTTATTATTTTAAATTAAGTCGGCACAAAATTCGTCAATAACTGCATTTTTATTTACCTCTTTATCTTTATGTATATACAATAAACCTAAGTCACTTAGTCTTGTTTGGCCCATGGTGGCTCTTAAATAATTTTTTGTCTTCTTAAGCACGAAAAGCTTCTTTCACATAATGCACTGTTCATTGGTATAGTCAAAAATAATTTAAAAACATCTACTAATATAGGGAAACCTACTTCAACTTTTTTTATATATGCTAATTTATTTTCAAAGTTAACTTCTTTTTTCAAACTGATAAACATTCTATTGAAAATAATTATTTCAGACATCAATTCATTTACATCAAATCCATATATTGAACTAACTTCCTGGATACCAGATACATCAGGGTTCTTATCAACTAAAATGTTGTTTATTGAGTTTAAAATCTTTAAATCATTTTTATTAAACTTATCTTTTATTGCCTGTGTGATTGTGTCAAGAATCTTACCTTAACATCGAATATATTTTTAAAATCGAAGACTTTTTTGGGGGTAGAGAAATGATGCCTTAAAACCCTTGCTACCCTAAAAAAATGTCTGGAGTGGCAAAAATACCCCTCAATAACCCTTAGTGACGCCTATAATTATTGTACAGCCATCATCTGTAATATTTATCAGAAAATATGTCCAGTGACATGTGCTAAATATTAATCCACCTACGACGGGAAAAATTTGAATTTATAGTTTTTTCAGTTGTATAACAAACTAGTGAAAATCAAATAAGACTGTTGCATATAAATGTCAAATTCTATGTCATGAAAAAGTTCCATATGTTAAAAATAACCAATATGGCTCCCAACAAATATTACTCAACATTATAATATTATCGACAAATTTACTTACTACGATTATGATGGAAAAATTTAAAAGAATAATAGATTTACACCAAAAAAAAAAAAAATGTTTATACTTACGGTCGACTCGTTTCGCACGTATTGTCTTTGGTAACTTTACAATTGATCTTGAAGTCCTCGAATATTCGCCGACAATCGGGAGACGATTCACAAACTGTCGACGCATGGTTACACGAAGCCAAAGTGTCGATATGGAACGGGTCGTATTCTGTACAATGAGAACACAATAAATATTATACGAATAATTATCATAATATAAAATTACTTATAAATAACATGAAACGTGTACGACTTTTAATGTATAAACAGTATGTGCAGAAAACGTAAAACCGTTTCTATGCGTTCAAATGGAAATGGAATGAACCGTTCCGGAGTCCGGACCCTGTATATTATGTAGATTATGTGTACCTGCTTATTTATAGTCACGACCTTGCAATAAACGTATAATTATCGCGTGCATGGTTATACTATGGAAAAAAAAATATTTTACCGACATCGAAAGAAAAACTCTAAAACACATAAACAAATATCCACTGTAATTCTCTCTCCCTCTGGCTTGGTTTTTCTATGTATATATTCTTTATAATAGCTCGGGTATATATAAGTATAATTTATATCAATAAATGTCAACCCCTCTCAAATGACATTAAATTCCATTTGTGCACTATGCATAAATACCTATAATGATTTTCCAATGCATATTATAAATATGATAATACACACGCACCACACAAAATGTACAATATAGTGGTGTAATACATATATATGATATCTTTGCGTTTTTTATGATATTATTGATGCAGTAAGTATAAATATTCATCATGCGATGATTTAAAAAACTCGTAAAATTATTTTATACAGTCCTATATAGCATTAACACTACTAAACCAATTTACTTAACAACTCACAAGTAGGTGCATTGTATTTTATTTTATGACTATGAGAATCAGTGTTGAGTAGACCCTCGCAAAAGATGTTATAGTCATCTGGTAGAGATTATTTTCTCTATACATTTTGAACACATAATTGAAACAATAAAATTTGTTATTTACATTTATTCACTATTGGGAAAACTAGTTAGATATCAACTTTTCTGTTTTTATAATCATAAAAGTTAACAATATTTTGAAACTCAAAAATACACAAAATCTTTTCTCATTTCTCGCAGTATCAAAATAAAAATGTATTTAAAAGGGCGATGTTATTGGCTATACGAATAAATAAAATGCAATTAGCAAGTTGAATAATACGGCGTATCTTTATTCAAAATTTGACGAAATCGAGGAAAGTCCACAAACATGGTAGTATGACGAAAAAAAAATTGTAAAGAACATAATACTATTAAAGATCATTCACGTTTTTTTTGGGATAGCATAAGTACCTAATCATATCCGTCTGTATGGTACAATTTATTTTAAGTAGTTTTTTTTTTTTTTTTTTGTAAAACATTTTCACTCCGAGTTGCAATTATTATTTTATTGGATTGGATTTTTTTTTTTTTTTTACAAGGGTGTGCAAATATACCGAACGGTGTATATCATATTGCTGTTTCCAATGTATGTAATGATATATAATTTTTTTTACCATAAAAACCTACCTATTACCGGAACACGAAATCCACTAACCCGTGCGTAAATACCGAAGCGCACTGTTTCATTGTCACTGGGATTCAAAGGTCATCATAATCAATTATAATCCTTTGCGCTGCAGTGTTTTTAATATTTTCATTAGAGTTGTAAACAACATTTATAAGGTCGTATGGAAATATGTTAACATCACAGTGATATACGATTCGCAACGTGTGTTATGTTATTATAATTCTTTTTTTCTTTTTTTTTTTTAACAAATATTTCGCAAAAATACACACCCTACAAAATGTATGGAATCAGACACTGCAGTTCATCGAGAACACGTTTTTCGCATTTAACGTAATATTGAATATGGGCCGTCCGTCAACTGCACTCAATTATGCACTGCGAGGTTATCGCCAAAAAGACGTTAGGGTTATATTATTGAACAAAATATGTAATAAATCAGTATTCGAGAAAATTGTTTATAAATATTATACATTCTCCATCGTAAATGTGTTATGATTATTCTAAAATCTCAACCAAATTATAGAAATGTACACTGTGAAACTATAATAAGTACCACCGCATACAAATGATTTGTGCAGAAAAACCATCCTCGTCACCACGATTTGTTATTTAAACGCATTGTTATTTCCAGTTATTTTGAGAACCAACGGTACTTGGTTTTGAACTTATTAATTCCGAACAACAAATGTCAACCAACAGCGAGTTTGGGCTCATACATGCTTTGAAACAACATTATTCGCGTTCAATTTTCAACCGAGAAACATCCGTCCGTCATTTTTGCAATAGTTTAAACGGTACAATGTTCGACCCGATGAACCTGAAACATTGTTTTACCTCTGGAAAATCCTTAATAAGTATTATATTATGGACAAACATACACAATTTATTATACGTAAATTCGTGTACCTACTAATACTTTTATTTTTTTTTTATTAAAATATAATTACAATCTATACAGCAATTTAGTACATTAAGTAATTTTGGTATAAACCTAGTATTTACATATCGAGAATGACAGATGTGGGAGGGCACTCAGTGGTGCCACCCGACCAACACACTAATACTTCTGTTAATAATTATTAATATAATGTCAAATAATATCCTTACACATAAACATGCGGTATATAACATTACAATTAACTATACAATTATAGTGTAGGCAACTGCAATAATGTACCATGATTTAGTACGACCGAAATAATTATACCATACCATTATTATAGCAAACCATGAATAAGTTGACCAAGATCGACTAGCATATTTGTATTATTGTTGTTATAAAATACGTTAATATTTTAATTTTTTATATTTTATTATCTTTTTAAAAAAAAAAATAAAAAAAGACCCAGTACAATGCATGATGAACATTTATCGAGTTAAACGAGTTAGTACTGCGGAATCCAAAAACATTTTATAGATACTAGTAATAAATTGGCTGTACATTTTCAATGAAAAGAAAAACTTTAACGGAAGTTACAAACTTATCTATTTTCGTGGACTGTATATTATGTAACTTATATGGTAACTGTAGGCAGGATTGCGAACTGGCTCTGATTGCATTACACGACCTATCCTAAACTTTACGCTAACCAAAATTAATTTGTTTGAAGACTATGGTGTACCTATAGGCTATAATATGTACGGCACCCGTCCGTGCACTATGCAGTAGGCTCGACATCAGACAATCATTTTAACTAGAACCAAGTTCTGATGTTTCGATTATACGAATGTGTGGCGAAATACGTTGAGAAACTTCACGAGAATGTACTTAAAAGTTGAAATGCATATTTTGTTTGCGTATCAAACTTGTATTGACTTGCCTGCAGGCTTATTACTATACAGTTTTCATACACAAAAGTGATTATAATAAATTATACGTACCTATACTGAACAACATTATAAAAACACGAATACATGGTAATTGCTATGATATATATACATGTATGTGTGCGCATAGACAAGGTACACTATAATTGTTAGGTACAGGGTGTCTCACGATGATTGGAACATTTTTAATAAGAAAATATAACTTAACCTTACAAAATTCATATATATATATATATATATATATAACTTCATTAATATAAATATATAAATATAGCGGATTGCTCACTTTGTGAGTTGCCTTGTGACATAGCTTACCGGTCAATACAATGCACATAGTTTATATAATAGAATAAAATATAAATGGATATAAATAAAATAAAATAAAGATAATAATCAAACTAATTGGTAAGCACCGAAATAAAATAGAATTATTACATAGATGAATTGTATTTTGCGTGATCCGCGATGTAATAATAAATATCCTTCAGCTGAAAAAGTTTTAATGTCAAAACGAAATAGAGAACGAAAATTTGAAAATATTCTACATTCCAATTCAAAAATTCAAATTTTTTATTCTATAATACAAAACTATACGTTGGTGTTACAAGTGTTACATTCATATTATAAAATAATTTATAATATAAATAATAGTAAATTTATAAAAAAAAAAAAAATGAAAAACGCGTAACCGTATTTTACATGCTGTACGTATAATACAATTTTGATTTCCATAGCAATACTCAATAGGTTGTTAGAGAACAATGATGATTTTATTTTATATTTTGAAGATAAAGAAGAAGAGGTGAACTTTATTTATATTTTGTCGGTAGAAACTTATTTTTCATACTTAGAATAATATTTACATTTCTTATTTACAATTGAAAATTAAATTTTGGACGTAAATTATTATAGCTATACAAAAGGTACGTAGAATATAAAACACTCGAAACCTCCAACTTTTGATAAAAAATAGACAAAGTTTTCATATTTCTTATAAAAACGTATGCACTGCACTTGCTATAATATTATAGATTCATACAAACGTCTATCTAAATGAATAATGATCTCCACAACTGATAAAATATACGTACAACTTTCACACGAAATTCGCGACCGTACAATAACAATAATAAATGTATTTGACAGCTGAGTAATAAGACCGTATTTTAATTTCTTTGGATTGTAAATATAATCTGAACATGAGTTAATCCATACTATATAATTTTTTCAATCCACCTAAATAATATACCTTAATATATTTGTTTGTGAATATCTAAATTTAACTGATACATTTTATAATTATTAATTATTACGATAATTTTTCACTGCGTATTTGGGATTATAAAAACATTTGCGCTGCCGCACAATAAATATATAAAATACATTATACATACCTACTGAATTTACACAAAAATTTGTAAATTTGTTTGAATTTAACAACAACAAAAACCCAAATGTCCCTAAGAAAAAAGTACAAAGAAATCGACAGAGGTGAGATGAATAAGTATTTTCTCAAGCCAATCGAGTCCAAATTAGAATGGGTTAAGACTCTGAAATATACAAATATACACATTATACTCATGCAAAAATATACAAATATACATCTGATACACCGAGAATTACAACGTAATAGCTTTTGTAACCCGAAGTTGCCCGGAATTCAATTTGCCTAGTAGTATTATGATTGAATTAATAATGAATGCAAATAATACTAGGTTGACAATTGTAATTAACAAAATAGCAGTGGTCCTCAAAATCATAAACGATACTATTGACCAAATTTCATACTTAAAGCTTCATCGGTCCAAGGTGATTTTTTTCATTTTTATCCTTTTTACTTCTTTTAATTTCTTTAGAGGTTCAGTTTTAAGAAAATTAACCTCTTATTACTATAAACAATTTCACAAAAACATATTCAACCATCCTAATCCTCCAATATCCAACATTACCTTCCATAAACCTTAGGAGAACCCCCCTCCCCCAAACCGTTTTGGCCCAGAGACCTCAACTTTTTTTTATAAAAAAAAAAAATTCAATGAAATTATGAAGTAGACTATCATTTGGACACATCTTTCAATTAATCCAGCCCTGCAATCAATTCAATCATTTATATAGGTATTAAATATTATATTATATACAATCATATTCAATTGTATGATATATTTATGTTTGTTCTTCATAAAAAAAAAATCAAGACATGGCCAAAATTTGTTGAAATCCTGTATGCGATTTTGTTGTAATCAATGTGTAATAAAGGAATTGCCGATTTAATATTATAGGTATATGTACATAGGTATATACTATATTTATTATAAATTACTGTCGTAGAAAATAGTGTATTTTATTACTACCAACCAACCAACTCGTATCGAAGTCAATTCATAATTACTCAAGGAAACTGATGCGATATTATAATATTGTGTTGTTTGTTTACTATAAATAAACCAGATTTGTTCAGTACACTACGCGTGACGTGTACCGGAAAAAGATTTGCACAAACCGTCTATAATTGTTTAAAATCATCTTGTGCATCCTGCCCACATGGGATTTAGTAACGGCGCTAGCATTCGACGATGATGGTCGAAGTTGTTTTCAACTGCGAATATTGATAATCACGTTTTCTCTTTGGATAACTACATAATCAGATACGAAATAATTTTGCTGAACGATTCATTTTTTTTTTTAGACAAAAATAATTACTACCAGCCCGTAATTTCCAAAAAAATAAAATCAATTAAAGGAATCCAATGCAATATATTAATAAAATATCTTCATGACGGTACATAAATAGGACGTGTTTTTGTTCCATACCGAATGTAAGAATACGTATTATATTCACGCTGCTCACTTCAGTTTTTGAATATTTAAAAAAAAAATTTACATTTTATCAGATGGAAAAGAAAACCTTTTTCATATTATTTTGATCGTTTTATATTCATTATCTTACCTAGCCAATTTAAGCTAAGTATTATCTAATGCAGCGGGGAAGTTCAGTGATGAACACTTTACAATTGTAAATTAATATCTGTTGTTATATTTATAAATAATAATTTTCTTAATACATCCAGGAGTCTATATTTCTAATAATTTCACTATACGCAGTCATTATGTGTATTTTCAATGGAGTTTAATATAACCGACCGTTTTACTTAATGAAAACGATATGTCGATATTATAGACCACACATTGCAATCCGATTCCAATCCAATGTAAATTTTCCATCAGAAAAATAATAAATATATATATAGCAACCAATAAATTCGGGTCTTTTAGCTGTAGAATGCTTAAAATTATTAACAAGATTAAACGAGATTAATATATAAATAGATTAATAAGGAATCGCACTGCAGTTCAATTTTTTTTTTATATAGTTATCTATAACTAAAAACAAAATGTGTCAGTGAATAATTTATCAAAAATATGAAATGTAATCATTTGTACCGCCGAATCAATGCAAACCACTTTAAACTTCATTATTCTATAACAAAAAGAACTGTTACCTATCACCATTCAGAACGTAAGCGCTTAGAGTGAGTAGATATAAATAATTTTCAAGCAGTTCAATAGAAATTCTGTATACTAGGCGTCATAGCCGTGAACTTCAGAATAAAATGTTATAATGTGGGACATTTCGCTCGTTGTAACCCCCACGTAATTGGTAATTTTTGTACTGCCACCGTGGTAATATACGTATAATTGTGTCACTGATTTTTTTCATTTTCTTATGTATAAGATATTTTTATACGATGCTCTATAAATAACCATAAAAGTTCGTTTTTATTACATGGAAGAGAAAAATCATAAAAACCATATATGCTATATGATAGAAATATATATTGTGGTGTATTTGACATGTGTGTATAAGTTTAATTCTAAACAGATAAAAATAATAAAATAAAATGTTGTTGAGTCCAACGTCAGTTTCAGAACGCTATTTACACCATTGCTTCGATTTAAGTTCAAGTTTTGTTGCCTTAATAAAATATGCTGTCATAGTATTTCAACTTTGTAGTTAGTGACTAATTAATTAAAAATGCCTTTTCAGCCAAGTACTATATATTATAATACATATTTTATCATATTTATCTTTAGGCAGATAAACATGCAACGCCAAATGGATGCGAAATAAGTTCTAACTGAAGCAATTCCACCTCCAATAAAATATGTATATATATATCTATATATTTTCTAAATTAGATTAAACAAACTACAAGTCTAAAAATATTCTGGTTCTAAAAATAAATCTCTCATCTGAGTGGATTGAATGCCATATTGAATATTAATTAAAATATTTAATAAACTCATCATTTATCTAGTTCAAAAAATGGTATGACTCAAATATAATAATAAATATAAATAAATATAATAATATATACATATATTATTAAAATGTAAAAATACTACAAGACAATTCAGAGTCCATTCCTACACATACAATTACATACATATATGTATAATGTATGTACTTAGGATTGGTTGTAGAACTATTAAAATAAAATGTCAATATATTATTAGTTTGTATAACATTTATAAAAATAAAATTTAAAATAAGGTTAAATAAGAAACTTAGTAATCGTAGAAGAATATAAAACCGATATAAAATTATATATAATAAGTATTGAGACCGATGATTTTTTAAATATATAACTTTAATAGAAATTAAGTTATATAAGTACAGAGTGAAAAAAAACTTGGTTTTCGATCAATATAACAACAGAATCCAAAGGTTCCTAACCTCACAATAGTCACAAACGCCATAATAGTTGAAACTTTATTTATAGTGGTCACGTGTGTTTTCAATGTTTTCATTACTAAATTGTAAGAAACCAATCAAATTGAATCATCCCACACAATCCCTAAAACGCCCTAAAATATTTATATATCATATTACGGCACGATAAAGTATGCTTTACCGATATTTTATTAAACTCGAGTAACGCGACAACATACTTAATAATATACCTATGAAGAAACACGTGTATAATCAAGTAGTAAAGAAAAACAGAATTGCTCGCAGGAGAACAAAAACATTTTATTCATACTAGCTTTCTGTCCATCACGCACTACTGCAACTATGTCTTCTAATTATTTCTATTCTCATAACGTAGTATATATATAATATATACCGGGTGCTTTGTTAAGAAAGCTCATCCTCTATTTTGGTCGTAAAAATACTAAAATTTGAGTGGTTATTTTTTTCCAATTTATGTCTAAATTATGTTTTTTTTTTTTTTTTATACCCCCTATGTATGGTTTGTGGTGATACAAATTTCTGGTTTTCAAGTGGCAAAATCTTTTTTTCACTGCGGCATATCATTGGGTTTATTTTTCTATGAATTTTGATATACTAAAATCAAAATTCGATCGAGCAGTTTTTGAATCATTTTAATTATTTAAGTATTAAGGAAATATCCCTATAATACATAACATTGTACTGTAATATATCGGCACTATTTGCTGCTGATTTGAAACTGATTTGAATTTAATATAAGTACTATATAATTATACAAAATTTTAAATTTTCCATAATTTAGTAAGGGTTCTGGTGTCAATCAATGTTAAAACCTATACTCTTCCGTAAAACTATTATCTGCAGTGTAGAGAAACAAATACTAGTGTGCGACATGCATGTGGTTATATTGAATTAATAATAATGACTTAAGACATTTGGTGTACATGCATCACCCTCAATGAAAATAAGAAAAATCAATAAATTATATAATAATGATAATAATAATAATTCTAGAACCTCACTTGCAGACCCGTATTTTCACTCTCTTCTTTTAAAACCTTGAATTACAAGATGGTATAGATAGATATTTCATTATTTCGAAGAATATCTTTACATAAAATTACATAGGTAATTCGCCCTTCTCACCAATCTTCGTTCTCCATCTGTCATCTCTCTCATCATTAATTTCATCCTTAACGCTGGTTTCTGCATTTAAATAATTACAATTTTAGTTTATATACTGTATAATTTATATAACAAACCCATTATCATGTTTTTAATTAATTTGATAGTCTTACTACAACAATAGTTGAAATTTTTTTTTGATAAAATAAAATAAAAATAAAATTTAATTACATAGGTATGTTATAAGTTACCACAGTCCATAATTCCCCCCCCCCCCGATCAACTAGGTCAGTTATTCTGTAGTATTATTAATTATTATTATCTTAAACGTTAGATATTTCAACTTTGGAATTTTGATTTATTAGAAGAAAAAAATCGTTGTTTTTAATATACAGGTAAGCATTACACATTTTAAATATTAAGAACACTTGTTCATGGTTTTCGAAAAGCATATGTAGAGAAAACGTTTAAATTTATCATTTGACTTTCAAGAGTAATATTGGTGATAAAAAATAGAAATAAACGTCCATAAAACGTATTAATAATAATCAAACAATAAATAATTATTGAATGTTCTAATTATAACAAGTATCTTAATTATAATTAAAGAAATACAAGTAAAACTATAGTGCATGTATTTATTTATACTACGTATGTCGTTTATATTTTATTATGTATACACATTTTCTTAATACAAAATATAATACATAAAAAATCGCAATGTTAAGAGTTTTAATTAGATTTTTTTTTTTATCATATTGATATTAGAATACAATGGCGGATTTTTAACATTTTCTTGGGGAGGGTACTGAAAAATATGTATTTCTAACACATAATTTATATTAAAAAACTGTTAACCGTATTTTTATTAATGTGCTATAAGGGTGATCGTAAATTATAGAATAACACTTAGTAATATAGTTGATAATAAAAATAATATTAAAATTAGATTTTAATAATATGATTCTTATTAATTTCAAATATATAAGATTATATCAGCGTCTGAGAGGGGGAGGGTCTAGTAATCATGGACCCCCCTTGCCACAGGAAATTCACCACTAGCAGAATAGAATATTATTTAATTTTTTTCTTACAGATGTAAGAAATTCAAATCGTTTATGAAAAACGTTAATACATTTATAATAATGTACGTCTTTACGATAAAATGTATGAAATCTACCAAATTCATAATTAAATATAAAATAATTATTTTAAATTCTCATAATAACTTCAACCCGGGTATAAATCTTTGGTGTAAAATTTTTTTGAGAGGATTGCAAGCCATGATTTGCAGTCTCAGTGCATTACATGTGCATCGTAGGAATTTAGACGTTCTCTATTTCCAACTGATCGATCAAATAGTGCAACAAGAATTTTGAAAATTGATTTGAATTCGTTGTGAATTCTTCTTTAGATCGACTTTCTCACAATTTTTATTTTTTAATTTTGTACTTAACATATCCCTATATTGTTGTTTATTTTTGTGTTTTCAATTTGTTTCTTATCGCATTAAACAATCGATCGGTACATTAGAAATATAAAATATATCTAAATTCCTATGTCGTGCGTGTAATAGATGGAGACAGAAAATCATGGCTTGCGATTTATAGTAATTAATTAAGTGCCACGCACAAAACCTCCAACAGAAAGTTTTATCATTTGGTTATATACCGGAAAAAAGTTTTAGGCTTCCAGATTACCGTGCGATACTCAGTTTACTTACACCTCGTACGCGATCAGGTTTTCGTGTTTCCAGAAATATTATTGTATTTTAGATTAGTTATCGATACATTGCAACCACCTACATATTAATAGCTGCAAATTAACCTTTGAGTAATATTTGCAATTTGCATCGATCTAAAAGCGTGGACCAACGCAACAAAAACCCAAAGTAAAAACAATAGCCATTTTACGCACCAGTTGATATATTTATTAATTTAATGTCGATAACACCCCGGACAACAAGATCGCCGATATGTATACGTATACTTCTACTACAAAAAAAAAAAAAAAAAAATACAAAAATTAAATCAAACATTTAAATGTGACATTAATAACATTAATAGCTGAAGAGCAAATATTAAGCGCATATTATAGGTAAGTACTGCAGTGTAGTTAGACGTGGATTAAAATGAATTTCAATTATTATTAAGTAAGTACACGTTATATATCTGGTGGAAAAAAAGTATAGGTATAATAATTGGCATCACGTAAACTACTTTTTGTAACCATGATAACTTTGAAAATACAATTTTCTTTGCATGTAATGTATAATAATGTCGAATCTAAAGTTACAAAAAAACTAAAACCTCTCAAAATAATGAACCCAGTTAGTTTTATTAGGTAAATAATCCATATCCAAGATAAGACAAAAATAGATATTTATTGAATTTAGTTATCGCAATATACCTAAAAGCACCATTTCTATGTAAAATAATAAAGGATAAAAAATTTAGTTAATAGTTTTTTATATAACTATTGTTTTATAACATTGATATTTCATTGGTTAGAATTTAAAACCTAAAAGAAGTTGTACAATTAAAAATAAATAAATATGGAGCTTTTGTTTTGGCCTAACATTTTCCAATTGTCTTGAAACTTCTATTAATTCATTTTTATACCTAACTGAACCAATAAGGGAGTTTAAACTGAGAAAAATGAATTTTTTTTTAAAATTTTCCATTTAAGGACCACCCTAAAATATATATAATTGTACAATGTAAAGTTTTCAAATCCTTAAATGCAGTATGACAATAGTGCATCAAAATAGAATTCAATGATTTATTATATTTTTAAAAAAACTACTTATGAACGCAATATCTGATTTTTCGGTATATCAAGGCCAACATTTTGGCCATATTGGCCACATATTACCACATTTTGGTATATAGATCAACTTCTTATAAAATAGAATGGAACATTGAAATTTATTTTAGAGATAATATACATATTATTTAAAATGTACGAGAAAGAATGCGGTACCTAATAATAATTTGGCATAATTTTTCATCTCTGCCCATGTCCTGGATACTATTTTTTGTTTTTAACTAAAATTTATTTATCGACTAATTTGTAATATGAATTTTTTTTCTTTACTGGAAACCTTTCCGGTAATTCAAAAAAGGTAACGCAAACACATATTGTAGACACATAATATCCCGGCTGACTACTCATCATCTTGGCCTGCGTAGTACGTATATATATGTATATAATATCAATATCTAGTCGATATTAATTATACACGAAAAAATGGTTGTTGATGCGACGGAACGGGGAAAGGAAAAAAACTTTGACTTGTCGGAGTTGTGTCCAAAAGTTCTGCCGCACACCTTTAATATGCGCATAATAAAGTGGGAGCTAGTTATTATTATTATCTTTTTTTTAATACATACAAACATAGTATGATACTGTAAAATCGAGTATACACAACTTTTAGGTCAAACCGTACAGGACGGCGTGCGTACGCAATATAATAATACATATCAATGGTTAACGTTATTATATATATATATATGTCCAATTTACCGTTTTTTTTTTTTTTAGTAATAATATACGTTGACAATATCGCACTATATTAACTTTAAGACGGTACGTATAAATATAATATTATATAATAATACGTATTCCGCCGACGTATTGAACAATGCACAGCGAATACAATATAATGCGTCTCTCTACCTATACCACTATGGTTGACAACTTGAATATTGACCCATTTGCCCCGCACCCCGGTTGATTTCCAATAATGTCCCTAATCTATATTATATATACATATATATATATATATATATATATATATATATATATATATACGTGGCGGCTGCCCTCACTCGAACAATGCGCGCCAACCTATGTCTGCAATAATGTACAATATATATATACACATATATATAATGTTCCATCATGACAACGTTATCAAAATGAAATTATACCCTTGCGCTCTTTACCAGTTTTGATTTCCGGTCCGATCATGACAAAATATAAAATACGTACTCGTAATTACTCGTATTTTTCCGAAACGTTCTGCATATAATTGCCTTTAAATAAATGCCTTTAATTCTCGTTCAACGACTACCTTTCATGTCTCTTACCATTCTCAATAATACACTTTCAACGAACTCTTAAGTCGTATGCTAAGAGAATGCAACAGTGTTGATTTTCATTTTAATCATGATAATGAATTTAAACTTCGTTATTTATGTCTATAGGTTTCGAATAAATAATATTAATATGTGTGTAAAATTGTAAATTTAATATCCTATCATTGTTCCATATATTTATTATTCATTTTCATTTTCTGTGTTAAACATTGTATACTTATGTTCAGTGTACACTCTCTGCTCAAAAAGATATTAATAAAAAAAAAATAATAAAACATAATATTATTAATAATAATATATTATAATGTTATGTATAAGTATTTATGTTTCATCGTGACCGGAGAGTGCCGATTAAAAATACTGTTGTTGATTCATTATACAGGTTGGTACGAACGTACTTTCCGATACACTTGCAGGAATTTACGATACGTTTTCGAGTACATATCCGCGAATAAAATGCAGCTGTGTGAAAAAATCCACGGTTGCACGCAGATAGCAAAACCATGCTTTTTTTTATGCGTGTCCAGCGAGTCATAAATATTACTGCACCGAACAACGATGTTGTATTGATAACAATAATAAAACGGTTTGTTTTATACGGAAAAATCAAAAAATAAAAATAAATAAAAAATCCGTGTACCAAGAAAAACCAAAAAAAAAAAAAAAAATATGTTTGCCATGTGAGATTATTAATTCTGTGTATATCACAACACGTAATACGTTGATGAGTACACCTAGTAACTCATTTTTTATAACTTAGATGAATATTCTCGTATCATATTTTATTATTATATTATTGTACACGAGGTATTTTAGCATGAATAAATTTATGAAATAAACGTAGATATATACACGTAATATATAAATAACTTTTCATTATTTTTACATGCTGAAATTGAATAGCCGATGATGAAACGCGCGTAACGTGGCTATAACTGCATACACAATCGTTACGGTGTGATATTTTGTCTTGCTTTATATTTTATATAAAATATTATAAATACATTTAATATTTATATTTAAATTTATTTATATTGATTTATATAAGTTTAATATTCACACAACTACACATGTGTTTATATTGTGCACAACATTATGTAGACACATAATTTCGTTGTTCGAACGTTTGATGATTAATCCTTTCGTTTTATATCATGCATGTTTACAATAACTAATCTCATAAGCTCGTAACGGATACCGGCATTTCAGCGCCGACCTATGTATGATTACCACGAGAATTAAGATATACTTATATATATTATCTTGTACATCTTTATCCGTGATGATTACGTCATAACAATCGCCAAACTATAGGCATTCAAGCAAGGAAAAAGTATTAAGATACTTCGAAAACTGTATTTTAGTAGACGTGAATTAAACTAAAACGAGCATCACGTTTTATCGGAATGAGTTGTGCATAAGTTTTGTAAATAACTTGTGAATAATATTTTTTGATCGGTCTTATGTTATGTGTCCGTAATAACATAAATGCTAGACTTGTTTGACAATATTTACTTGGAAGGTAGTAAGATAATAATAAATAATAATTGTCTAACGTATTGGGAGCAAATCATACTATTATTACAATAATAGTATAATAAAGGTACCCCTAAATACTAATAAATAAACGGATAATAATAATAATATTAAATAATCACAGTAGGCATGTTTAATGTATAATAGAAATATGCTTGTTTTGGCTCAACAAATAAGTATATATCAAAAAAAAGCAATTATGTACCATTTACCAATAAATTATAGTTGTAATTTTATAAACAACAAGAAAAAATATAGAAATGACAAATAATTGCCCGTTTAGCACAACAATAATATGCTGTTATAAAATAACAGGAACAATGTAATTATTTGAATAATAATAATGAGGCCCAAGCCGGCACACAAGAATCTATAAATAATAATAATAATAATAATGCACAAAAGAACGCCTTAGAGTTTAAACTTTAGACGGTAACAATTTATGTAATAATTCAAAATAATAATTTAGCCTATGGCGGCTAAACTTTACCAAATAATAATATACTTAAACGAAAACGGTCGACCAATACTCACGTGACAAATGTAACACACGAATTGCGCCCGGGTCCATATAGTAGTTAATAAAAACCAACGCAATAAAACACTTGCCTGCGAAGAACACAATGTAAAGCACAAAATGAAAACGTAACTCACAAAAACGTATGTGTAGCTCAGCAGACTAACGACAACGACGGTCGGTAGAAAATTACTAGCCAATATTTATTAAAAAATAGGTACCAAAATATAAATGCCTTTTCTTTTTTTTTACGCATCAAGATATTTAATTTACTTAGATTTCTTACGTGAAAACATAGAACACAAATTACAAATCATCTGAATCGTAATGGTATTACACATATGGGGACTACTCGTGTGTAAAAACTTTATTGTTCAAATAATATGTTTGGAACCATGAATTCAACGCACTCGCAGTGAGCGCTTCCCAATACTTATTTCATCGCGCTAATCGAAGCAAATGATTTCATTTAAATCTTTTTTTTTTTTTTCAAAACACAATCATTTTTAATACATCAGTCGAAAAGAAATGCGTCCTATTGAATGCATTACATTCTATTTTCTCAAAAACGTACGACATGCACCATTTTAACGTTCGGTCAGGGCCACAAATATTTATTATTCGTATGATATTCGTTTTTAAGTAGGTACGTCATGTAACAATGTAAAACGTATAATACACAATATGCAAGTATATACGTTTGCATAACACGTTATTGGGTAGTAAATCGCTCGCGCGCGGTTGTGTGTGTTTGTGTGTGTGTGTGTGTGTGTGTGTGTGTGTGTGTGTGTGTGTGTGTGTGTGTGTGTGTGTGTGTGTGTGTGTGTGTGTGTGTGTGTAATTTTGTATACGTCTAACGTTTTAATAAAATCACCGTGACCTGGAGCCGTTTAATGTACTTTACTTTAATATTATACAATCATAAATGTCACTTTATTTTTTCAATTAAGGCTTTGTGAATCGTCGTCACCGGACTGACTCGTCGTAGGATTGATGAGGGTTAACCTCGTGTTACTCGTGTGACGCACACACCTAAATGCTCGAAAACTAGTTGATTTTTTTCCGCTCGAATACTTTCTCGCGAAACAATTCGACCGCGAGCAGTATTATGCCTATATAATACACGGTTACACCCGCCCACCAGTAATAAACGACGCCGTCGGTGACCATATTCATGTTGTTGATAAAATTGCAGCTCCCCACACCCCACCACACACACACGAGTCAAAACCCTATACGATATGAAAAAAAAAATAAAAATTAAAGTGACGTGCCGAGTCTTGCGTTTTTATTTTTTCCACGCGATTTCAATAGTAATCATTATAAAACAGCTAAAAGATTTCAAAACTCTTATGTATACGTTGTTATATATACTATCACAGCGTAACTAACCTACTCGAGTGAGTATATATATACTGAAGTAAATATCGCATATTTTATCAAGTTCTGAAATATGTTTGTCCGCCCTTTTTTTCAAAAATATAATAATTCTTACCATTTTATTTCTTTTTCACGCTGTATATTTGATGGAATAGTTCACGCAATTACGTGTTTATAATTTTTGCTTTTTATTTTCATGTTTTTTTTTTTTCACTATACCTACCGATATATACGTTAAAAGTAATCCACGGGTTTACAACGGCTTGCATGATATAAAACGCTTTATAGTTATAATAAAGCTTGTTTAACCAAGGACAAAATTATGAACGCGAAATTACAAAGTTTATCTTAAATGTAACCCACTTAAAAAAAATAAATAAATAAGAGAAAAGAAATTGACTGTCGAAATTGTTTTGAATTCTATGAAGTTTTGGCAGCAGAGTCGTAAAAGTGTATCGTAACTATATACTATAAAGTATATTCCACAACACACGTAAGGTACATATAATAATATAATGTGATTATGTTTAAATACTATTATTAGAACAACTTTATTGTTTCGAAATTAGTAAACAATACCTGTTTAATATGATTATGTCAATAAGTATTTGAATTACAAAACAATTAAAGGCATACGTAGGAAATTTTCAATAGGTACAAATGTAACCGGTATCGGGTATATCTATATATATTCTTACTGTATCGTAATGACCTTACCATTTATAATGTTTCTAATTAAGGTGGTAGGTATCCAAAACAAATGGAACGTTGAAAAATAGCACATAATAATATACAGGTAGGTAACTTAATCGTTGTTAACCCTAAACGATGCGTGCTTTATGCCATAGTCACGGAATAAACGTATTTGCGTAACACAACCAATAATCAAAATTAAATACAATTATAAATCATTATTTTTCGAACATCAATACGTGGTACATCATACCGAAAAAGTGTCACAACGTAGTATTATTATATTTTAGAGTCAGAGTAGATAGGGTATTAATTAAATTAAACCAATCGTGTTATCGGAAACCAAGTGTAAAAATACGAAACGGAAATATTATCCGGACAAGGGACTTTTTTCTATGATTTCTTTTTTCCTGAATTCTATATTTAGAACTAGCAACTAGCTTCTCATGTGTACCTGTATACGTTTTCGAGCTTATTACACAGAAACACTTAAAATGTCAGTTTTTCACGTCCCACACAACGTGATATCGCGGGTTTTTGTAGTTTTGTTTCTTCAATACCTGCTGAAAAAATAAAATGTAGACTTTTGTCGGTCGTAGGTATACGGTTTTTATTAAATCAACTCTCATAGCCGTATACCGCAGTGGGAGTAACTAGGTTAGAACATCCCTCAATACGTTTTCCACGGCGGCGGTTCAACCGTTTCGAAACTATTACTTCCCCGGTCGATATTATATTCTATCGCCAACCGCTTCGCTATACGACGACTATATATACCACGTACGATAAACTACGGCGGCGATTTTAGAATATTTCCGGTCTAGATTGTTTCACAAACGTACGCTTCATTATTTACGGTGTTGTTCATTGAATTCCCGAGCAACGGTTTGCTTGCTTAATGATAACAACACGTATATAGTACATAATCTTCTATTGGGCATCACTAGTACGTGTTTATTACTGTTATTGTGTTGTTTTTAGTGTACGCGAATATATGGGATATATATATATATATGTATATAGGTATATTTATAATATTAACAAAGAAAATAATAATGAAATATGCTTATTACGCACATATTTGGCAGTGGACGGCTGTGTAGTGTAAACATCATACCTTAAACAAGTAGACAAGTAGATTCTGTACGCATCACGAATATACGTACCTATTGGTGAATTTCGCTGTTACATAAAGAAAGTACGGAGATGCATATTCGTGTATACATGGCAAAAATGTCAGTGTATAAAGAATTTAGAAAAAAAAAAACACAACCGTCGAGCGACGAAAGGCCAACAATATACGAACCAGCTCTTCATCCGTTACAAGTTTACAACAAACAACAATCGAGAGCATCGAGCAACCCATGAATCATTTAAATCCGGAAATGTGAAGTTGTTGTTAGATTTGATAAGAATAAAAATAAACACAACAAGCGTGATGATGATGATTCAAAAGCCAACGATATGGTACACGCACTACTATACCTATCGATCCAATATAGTTTTTTTGCAGGCACGAGGGTTACGAAACAATTATACCATCGCAGTGTTATTGAAAATGCACCATGATTATACAGCGTGGAAATCATATTGAAGGAAACATCAACTTTTTTTCAGTAACTCTAAAGGATCGGAAAAACCACCTGGCTAATGAACGAAACTATAAAGCAATACCGAGTGACGAATGCACGTTTTTACGTCCGATAAATGATAACAATGTTTTACGACAGACTACGGTGAAGCTGGGGCCCTGGGGGCTCCCAAGACTCGTGCGTTTGACCAACGTATACTCAAATAATACCTGCTTAACAATCGTCCATCTACACTACACAAATAGCCGAGTCGACAATTCGATACGAGCCGTTACCGATTACGGCAATTATTAGTCACGAATTCATTATTGTTCGCGCCTGTAGTTCGCCAAGATTAACGCACGTGACGGTGACCGCATTGAGGTTTCGGTACGTGAACGGTTTAAGGGTGCGTGAACGGATACAATAATAAAAGCAACATATTGCTAAAATGATACAAGATGAGAACGTGTCGCTCGCGGGCGAGCACGTCATAGGCGAGATTCTTATGCACGCGGCTAGAAACGCGCGATTCGAAATATTTTAAACTATATTTACTTTAAACACGATCCGAAAAACGATTTCTCGGATACAACTGATATTGCAGAACACTTGCCAGCAACAACGGACCAACCATCAAAAGTGATCACTGCTGAGAGATTGGTACAGGATTTGCCGCTGCTTACCTAGTTCAAATCACCTTTAACGACTAACTCATACAGGCAAGGAAACACTGTATTGAGTTTATTTATAATACTGTAGTATTGAGTAATATTAACAAATTAGCACTAAAGCAGCGATGCATAAATTATAGTGGGAACTGTTGTCCAACAAGATGTACAGTAATCGTTTAATATTATTAAAATTATCTTAGTCAGTAAGTTTATATTATGAAGAACTGTGAAGTCTAGGCAAAACATGTAACAATATGATTATTAAAAAAAGTGGACTGGAGAAGAGAACGGTCGTGTGACTCGTTGTGTATGTGTGTGTGTGTGTGTTTAGTTAACGTACGTGTGTGTACGGGGACTCAAATACTCACTAAGTTTTATGTAAGTTTTTATAAAAGATTTTTAGTGTATTTTGTTGAATTACTAGTCCGGTTAACTTTTAAAAATTAAATATTAAATTGATTAATTTGATTACTTAAGTTTTGACCGAGCTCAAAAGAGCGGTATACGACAATACCTACTGAGTGTGAGATATTTCCGAGGTATAATTAATGCAATTCGATTAATCATTGTTTTAACCATCAATTGATACAACTACAAAAAATGCCTAAGAACCGCCGTAAGACTACGAGACTACTATTTTTTTATAATTTTTATTTCAATGTTATAAAATATACTTGTATGTATACTATAAATTCCTGTATAAATTAATTTTGCAACATATAATGTACACCGTAACCGTACACGAGTTTATGTAGTGAATATGTAAATTGTCCAATAAAATTAGTTTTAGTTGAAAAATCCCTACTTCATTTGTATATTACATTATATAGTTATTTAAACGAATGTATATTAAAATTAAAATTTGTGAAATCATTGTATACATATAATTTTACGGCAATACATACTATAGATTTTACCAATCAAATGGGCGTCCCCAGAGGAGGGGAACAAGACGGGACGACACTTGCGTACCCCTAGGTTTTTAAATTTATTCTTCCAAGCATTATCTATAAAAATGTAAGTATAAAATGTATAAAACAATGGGTCGTAAATAAACTATGATAAGGCTATATATTTATAAAATTAGATATAGAAAACTAGAAAAAAAAATGTTATTGCCATCAAAATATTTTAATAAGTAATAATGCGACAAATTTAATTTGTTGAACAGATTTAGAAAACACATGATACTATATTACAATATGATTTATACAAATTTAGTTTGGCCATAGAAGCGAAAAATGTTTATAGCAGTAGATCACTTAAATTAACAATGTGCTAACTAAACCATTATATTTTATATTTAAACTGTCATTATTGTAGAGAAACTTGAAAACCATTTTCGACAATTCAGTCTGTATATAGTTTTAATATGTATTATATAAATCAAATTTTCACGCCCAGTATCAACCCACTTTTGGAAGTAGATAAATGTTGTAATTAAACATAGTCATTCTTAATAAAATTTCTGAATTTACTACAGTAATTTATTAAAATTGATTAATAACAATAACTTCCATCTTATGACCCAATATTACCTATAATACATTACATACGATGAAAACTTTCTAAGGTGGATATCCAATAAAACGAAAACCTTTCTCGGATTAAAATTATATTTGTTCCCATGAGATTCCACCTAGGTTTGTTTAGATATACCAAAATACGTCGAATGGAAATGTAGAAGAAATTTAGTTTTGTAACTGATGTTAATGATAGTTGGATACTTGAATTTTTAATTATATAATTGAATAATTCAGAATTAGAAAATATCATATATTAATTATATTAGATTAAATCAAATAACTTAACTGATAACAAAACCGTATATATTTAGAGTAAAAATTATACTTTAATATTTCGAAATATTAAAGAGGCCCGATACATAAATGAAATGAAAACGAATTGGAAATGTGATTTCCTTTAATTTTTTCTTATTATTAATTTTTTTTTTAATTCTCTGTAGATAATTCAGTGAACAATAAAAAATAATAGTTTAGTTCGATAATAATTAATAAAAGTCATATTATATGACTATTTACTTTGTATCTACATTTTAATCCATCAATTGTATAAGATTTGGATTTCACTTTTGAAGAAAAGAATGATATTTTGTTTACATATATTCATATTGAATTAAAAGTATTAATCTTAGAGTAAAAATAAATTGTTCAAAAATTAAATTAAATAATTAAAAATTACAATACTTAGGAGTAATTCAAACATTTAGGTTCTAAAAATAAAAATACTCAAACGGTAATTTTGAATACATAATATCATAATAAATTTCAAATTCTTTGAGATATAATTTAACTACTGTATAATAAATATAATGCTCAAAGATGGCCCAAATTTGAACTTAACAAAAACAAATTAAACTTCGTTAAGTTTAATTAATTTACCTCCTTTTTAGAACCATCGGAGTTAAAGTCAATTCAAAAACATAAATTGTTTAACCTATCAATGAAATTTCTTGACATTTTTATATTACCAATAAAATTTTTTTTTCATTTTTAATTAAAAATGAACCGGATGAGCCTCGCTCTGCTGGACAGTTGGGGGTAGAGTGAACCTCATCATAGGATAGGGCATTACAATGGATTTGTTAAATTTGAATGCAATAATAGGTATCATTGTATACGAATAATGATTCTGAACGGAGATGATATGTTGGTCTAGAATAGGTATATTATAATATAGTATGTTATATTTAAATTGAAATAGAATGTCAATATTTTCTTTTCAAATGCTTATACAAAATAATTAGGCCAATGGATTTAAATGATTTTGAAATGACAGTAAAAACAACTAATGTGGAATCTTCTATTATATTTTCAAGTATTTTGTATTTTGTCTGGGATACATGATATATTTTACATTTTATGTAAAAAAAAAAACATCAATTCCCAAACGTTTAACGTAGAAAAAATAATACTCAATAAATATATGTTATTTTTTATCTGTATTTTTTTGGGTGATGGACAAATATTTTATTTATTACTTACAAGAAATTAACAAACATAATTATAGATAAATTATGTTTTAAAATTTATTTTTCCTTTTATACAACACACAGGTTATAGGGAATCACTTAACTTTGGTTTTTCTGTAAGCACAATAGTAACATTAAATTGAAACCTTTATTGAATTGAATTGAAATTTATCTTATAACCAATAGCACATATTATAATATTTATGAAATTATGAAATACATGATAACGTATCTACCTACCTTCTTCTATGCAGGTAATAAAAACGTTGGGAAAATGAAATTAAATGTATTATCGTAACAACTATAGTTTTATCATTTTATGTTTAATGAATATTAAATAGAGCGTCTTAAAATTGGATAATTGTAAAGTTTTCAACTCATGAACTGATATCCATAAGCTTTTTATAACTTTCTATAGTACCTTCGAGTGGGATTCTCCTCGAAGCATCGGCTTTAAAACGGAGTTTCTCGTAATACATTTTTCCAAGAGTATAATAATACTTTAGGCTTAGATAGTTTTTCATTAGTTTTGTTGTATTAAACTTCAGTTACGTAAAAATATGTTTGAGCACTAAAGTCAACCACTGATCCCAACTAATTATTAAAAGCATTTATATCTCTCATCTTATCTAATCTTAATCATTTCACTCGGTTCGATAAAAATAATCGGGTTCGACCTACCGATTTATACTTATATTTTAAATTCGATAGGTGTAGTTCATTTTTCACAAAGTAATTATGGTACAATATATAGATAAAGATAATTAAAGTCACTTATGATAAATTAACCACCCAGAGGATACAACATTTGATTTATCAACAAAAATATAAGAGCTTTTCGAAAAAGGTGACTATCAAAAAACACGGGTGTAGCCACTTGAGTGTTCAAAAAAATGATTGCATGATATCATTATTAATTGGGTGTGAATGTGTAATATATCTTATACAGTTATATCGCACCCATTGAATAATATGTATAAACTAAGTTTTTAGTAATTCCAATACATGAATATGAGGTATAACATTGGAATTTTTGCTTTTTAATGTAACTAATTTACCGGGTGAAATATGATTTAATAACCTCTCGGTGATGAGAAATTGTTTTGTTTGTACCCCACGTACAATAACAATTTCACCTCTATATTAAACGGGATTAAAACTAAAACAATAAAAGCTGATGAAAAATAAGAAATTTACATTAATATATGTTACAATAATTTAAATTTGTCCTTTGAAAAAAAAACCACTTTGTTTTTTAACTAACTTGTCAAACATTTAGTATGATAAATATACTACTTATCTTAAATAGTTAAATAATATAATAGATAATGGATACATTAATATTTATTTACATTTTTATTTTTCAAATATGATAGGTATAAAATTCCTAATTCATAAAGATCGACATTTTTTAAAAAAAAAATGTATGCGTTGTATATAAATAATTAACATCACCAAATAGTGAAACCTTGAGTCAACAACTATAGAAGCACAACATAGTAAATACATTATACACAAAAATTCAAATTCAATCTCGAAATTAAAGTTCTAAAAACATACATTCATTCCACCCTATCTAACAAAGAGATAGGATTATTTCATCTACTTAAGTAATAAATAATGAAAATAAAGATTTTATAGTCTGGCATCTCGTTTATTTTTATTCACTGTACAATTCAAATTCTCAACGAAAACTGCATTGTTATAGTAGTAGATAAGTAATTGGTGTATGAACGGGATTGGGTATTGGATAAAGATGTTCGTTTTTAATTATGTTTATTATAATCAAGTATTTTTAATCAGTTTTATCTAATAAATTCATATTTTATAAACTATTTTTTTCATAGGTACAATACAATTTAGTATTAACCCGTATTGAGTCAAATATATCAAGCTCAATGGATCACATAATAACATAATAATCACATCATACAAATAATTAAACACAATACAATAATTAATTGAAGTATGTGTTGATATCTTTATATATATATATAAAAGCGTTTGCCATACAAAAATAGTTTTATGTTATGATGTTCAATCATTTAAAACCAAAAAAACTTTTATAAATATAAAAGAAACGGGCCAAAATATAAAATTTCTAAATTAATAAATCGACGAAATAACGGAATTTAAAAAAGTGTGTTATTAAAAGCGCGTGTTATCGATTTAAATAACTACATATTGGGTTATTATCAATAAAGTGTATACAGTTAAATCTTCTTTAAATCAATCGACAACTGAAGGGGAAATTGAAAACTCGTAATAAAAAGATTTCTTCCACTGGAAAACATACACATACAGAGAAAGAGAGAGAAAGAGAGTGTTTACAAAAATTATGATTTTATATTCTATTTTACTATATTATTGTACTACATAATTATGTTCACCAATACATTATGTATATAGGTCAACATGAAATTATGTAAACTATTAAATTTAATTTGTCAATACGCCATACGGTATCTTAAATTAACAAAATTAAAAAATATAACATCTAGATAATACATTAATACATAATATAAATTATACTCCTTTTGATCATGTACAATGGCCAGAATTGTTTCCCAACATTTTTTTAAGTAACTCGTATTATAATATTATACTAATAATATTTACTTTAAGTTATAATAACAAATAGTAATTAATATAAAAGGTTTCTCAAACGTTGGTCATTATTATAGCGTGCTGTCGACAAAAATGAAATATTTTAATTTATATTGAGGTCAAAATTTCAGATAATTTATGTGAAGTAAATGTTTGAAAATATTCAATAAAATACGAGATACTGAAAGTATATACATGGGGACTGTAATTTTTTCATTAATTATGCAAGTACATATACATATCAAGATCGTTACACAACTGCTCACATATTTTGTGCTAACCACGTTTCGATTACATTTTTTTAAGTATTGACTAATATAATATACTAATGCACATATAATTATTATTAAAATAAATACCTAGTCATTTCTCTCTGTACCTACTAGGCAATATATTTTTAAAAACTCATAATAAAATATCAAATGACACAGCAGTATTATAATGAACTTTATATACAAAGTACCTATATGCAATAATATTGTAATCGGGTTCTATACTAAATTATTTACTTGCACGAAAATATAATAATAAATTACTATAAATGATTATTATTATTATAAGTAAGATTTTTGTTATTTTAGGAATATTCAAGATTTTTTTATTGAGCGTCCACGACGTATTTTAATTTTCTGGGATAGTATTTCCATCATTTATTTTCGTCAACAGACAAAAACAGAAAATGACCGTATGTCTCATATCTATTACTATCCTCATTCAAGTTTTCAAATCGACCGAAACCAAATCTTACACGACTTAATGAAATAAGCATTTCGCAGATGTATAAGTTATACGGTATTGGTATAACACTGTTATTTAAAAATTTTAAATGTATAAAAGTTACTGTTATAACTGCATTGTGACTATTTAAGAACTATGGTGGTAACTATATTTTTAATGCATTGTACAATGTAAATTATCATTGTATTGTTCCATTAATTATTATAATAATTGTAATAATATAATTTATTAGTATCTCTTATTTACGTTATATTAATATTATTAAGTATAATAATTGTTTTATTCGGTGTGTATTTTTTTTTTTTTTTTTTTATTAATAACGATGAATTTAAATAAATATATGTATAGTCTTCAAACCATCTAGAATTTTAAGATGGTAATATTTAATGTATTATTTACATATTAAAATCGACCTAATACTTAATAGTATGTCAATATTATTAAGTTTCAATTATCATTGAATGAATTAGGATTTTGAGTAATCGAATTAACTTTACCGAAATTCAAAACTATATGTTTGTAAAAGTATAAAATACATAATTTGTATGTTTTATAGTGAACTGAAAAATAAATGTATGTAAACTCTTTGATTCACACAAATTGTGCAGGATGTAAAAGGTCTTTATTTTTTCCACCAAAAGAACGCATAGCTTTAACCATCAGTCAGTCAGCCTTCCGCAGAGCCACGCAATACCACTTGGCCACACATGGACTTTTTTCTTTTTTGCTCATACTTTTCACGACGGTGGTTGGTGGTGGTGTTGGTGGTGGTGTTAGTGGTCGTCGTAATTCATTCTGCTGTCCGTATCCCTCCACCGCCGTACATGGTTTTTCGACAGTAAAAAAAAAAAAATCCATACGAGAATCCCTTACCGACATGGTACACACCACACCGGTGATTTCCAGACATTTCATCAATCGCCGACGCGTGGAATCATTCTCGATCTCTTTGCACTGTTTCACGCAAATAAATATAAGTACAATGCTTCATTCTCCTCTATTTTATTTATTTATTTTCAAATGCAATTGCTGCATTCGTACACGAAGAACACACAAGAATCGTTCACGTAGGAAAAGTATATGTTCAAAGTTATGCCTGAAATATAGATTATTACACATCTCGCGGAATTTTTAGAAATTATTGATGCAATTGCTACAGATATGATGAAGTCATACAGATGAAGTCGATTCTTGGTAAATCATTATTGTTGTATCATTCATTCCATCGGTGTTTTGTTAAATGCCGTATTTAATTGTTTTTAGCTTGTAAGTATGTTGTTCGTCAATGAAAATGATGAAAAAGATTTACTCTTTAGAACGGTTAATTTTACACGATAATCATTTCCAAAATATTTCCACACAGTGTTACTCGTATATATAATATATATTTATATTTTATACACTAATATATAATTTAATAACACATGCCATTTATGGAGATATATAATTTTTATAATATTTGATCTTTATAACACCCGATTTTATGACACTCGACATTATAACACTCGACTTTCGAACAATTGACAGTAATCGTAAATTAACATTATTAATACATCAACATGGTAATCCACTGCTAACTTGGAGTAGATGTCTACATTTATTTATCGTAATTTTAAATGTGAATTCAAAAACTGTTTATTAATAATAATTACATCTGTGGACACAATTTTACTGTCAACTGTTCCCTGAATAGAAGCAGCGTCTATACTTAGCTTCATGTTAATTATTTGCTAATCGAAGAGACAAGTTCAGTAAAAAGAGTTTTACAGTTGAAAATAAATTATTATAAACGTTGCGTATACATTGATATTTGATGTTGTACTCTTGCTGTAAGGTATATGATACAATTTACACGTGGAAAATAAAGTAATAAAAATGTTGGTAATATTTTTGGAGATATAATTGTACTTATGAGTACATAATGAATATTCGATGCACTAAAATTTGTTGATGAAATGTTTGCGGAAACTGTCAACTATACACAAGACACAACCTACACATACGTATACTTAATTAAATAAATGAGACAAGGTATTTCGATATAAATGTCATAATTATGATTCTATAATCACTTAATATGAGGACTCGTACGTAAACCAAAATATGTTGACTTATTACAGTGTATAATAAGATTGAGAAACTCCGCATTGTCAAATGAACAAAACGTTATACGTATAATATTCTAAAAACAAACTAGAACACAGTATAATAAATGTAATATTTAATATTTGTAGGTTTAATGATAACAATACTATAATTTGGAGTAGTTATCCAAATGTCTAGTTGACTATATAGATAAATACGCAACCCACTTTAACAATCTTATTATTATGTTCAAACAAAAATTATATTGACTAAACCATCGTCGTTTCTAAAATGTATAATTCATGTAAACTTATGTGAATATGTTATCGTCATTTCAAGTGGTACGAAGCAGCTGGTAAATGTTTACATTCATATTTACTTATTTACTTAAGTTTTCTCAATTATATCAATCGGTCTAATAATGGGACGATAAAAATGTGTTTGACCGGAAATCGACGTTTGATGTGTCATATTTGAAATATATCAATAACAACACTGCAATGTTAAATTCGCGTCTTTGCGTTTTGCAAATAGATCTTCTGTGCCTTATATTTAGGATGCTCATTTCCCCATGTACCTCGGGTTACAACTGAGCTAATATAAAACATCATATGGTATTGGATGTATGAAACAATTCTATGATAAAAAAAAATATATCTAAGTACATATATATGTGTATGTATACTTAGCTGTGAAAACCATATTGTTTTCTCACCGTAATGATCTTTTTTTACACTACTTTATAACCCTTTCATGTTCTATCTTATTTTATATTATAATACACGTAACGAATTGTCAAAGAGATAGATGTATTGTACAAGGAGTGTATGTATGCATGGAGTGCACTGGGATGTGACGTTTATAGTTTTACGTAGGTACTTGAAATAAGCATATGCTTAGGTTATCACCTCAATTTTATAGACATACCGTCTACCTACCTATATAGGCTGTATACAAGCACTTTGAATTAATTACGCGGGTTCAGGTTCAGTAGATCTTTTTTTGGATACGGGATATAATACGAGTACGTGAATTATAATACACGTCTTTTATATAATTTGATAGGTTATTTTTATGCATACAATGAATACCGAATACCATACTGTGCCCATTGATATTCCTACATATATTATACAAGTATATTAGTGTATAACCAATAATTATATTTGTTACCTTTGCGCTGTGTGAAGTTGCACGGATGGTCGAACAAAAAATTACGGAAAGAATTGCATTCGTAATCGATGTTGGGCTCCCGGCACAGGCATGTCGGCTTGAAGAACGGGAACGCTTGAAGGGTTTTCAAAGCAGCCCGGCACTTGATCACTGTATTCGTCGAACACGAGACTGCAAATTCAACGACAAACGTACGTATCAAAAAATAGAAAGAGATAAAATTCATGTACCTATATATCTAGCTAATACATGAAATGTTATATATTGTTATTATTGTTGTAACATTATACAGTTATTTTCCTGAGTTTAAAAGTGCGCCTATATTATATAATATATAAGCTACAAACCCGGAGTCTCCAACCTTTTTTTCGGGCCAGATCTGAAATTGGCCTTGGGATTGTGGGCCGAAATTGCTTACAAAAACATAGATAGAAAATGCAATCGAGGACGTACAAGAATTAGTATCTGACCATTTCATTATTTTATATACTGTGTTTTAATATAGTTGTAAAAACAACAACTAAAGAAACGAATATGGTAAATTATTTAAAACTTAATAAGTTATCTTTTACACAGGGAATTATTAATTTGAAATTTTCAAAACATAAGTTAGCTTGGCGGGCCAGTGGTTGGAGACCTCTACTATAAATAATAGACTATAAAGAACGCATAGGTACATAAACATATTATGCATCATATTATGTTATAATACAAACCAGTGATTCTTAAAGTTTTTTGTTTGTGAATCCCTTAAAGTGCTAAAGAAAAATTCACTGAGCCCCAAAAACTAGGAATGTCAATTTTACACCATAATAAATAAAAAATGATGTATTTATGATTTTATTTTTAATTGCCTATAATTGTTTCTTTATAACTCGTATGCCATATAGCCTCTATAAGTATAAAATATTTTGTTTAATTTAAGAAAAGAAACCATTATAAATACTATTTAGTAATCTATAAGTCTTAGTGTGAACAATAATATATTATATATATTATTTTTTCATTTACATTTGGTTCAATTGTTGTCATAGTGGAAGAAATTGAATGCCCATCCCGCTAATAATATTTATATATTGAAATTGTATACAATCTACTATATAAATGTAAGTAATAGGTAAAATAATACTGACGTAAAATTGGATTTAATTCAGATGTATCCGCACTGCTCTGTGCACATTATTTTTAGATTTTATAAAGAAAAAAAAATTATATTTTTTAGATTAAGATTTTGGATTATAGATTTATACGATAATTATTTAAATTTAAATTATTTATACGTATTTATGTGGTCTTGATGTTGAAGTAAGAAACTATAAAAAATAAATATCGTTCAAACAACATTTGTATCATGTATTTATAAATTAAAAATAATTATTACATAACTACTACAAATAAAGATTAGAAGTGTGTATTGTAGCCCGTTATATTTTTGCAACACAATATATTTTGATGTATCATGTTTATTTACAGATAAAATGCAATAATTAAAAAATTTTAACAAATATTTTATACAAAGTGGATATATCGTTAAGTATTGAACCTATTGAATATAATACTAAAAAATTTTGCCACCGCAAGTCAAAAATATAATTCTCATATTTCAATGTATTTTTAGAGCATTTTTGGATTTTGATAGCCCTATTTATAACAATATTTCCCATGTGAAAATATCAATGCAGTGTTACAGTCTTGACAGTCGATAGTCAGTTTGTCGGTATGACATATTAGTGATTACGCAGAGGCCCTAGATTACTCTAGCGGAGTACAGTTTGAAAACCGCTGTTATAATATTCAGTTAGTGGCATCGATCATATATCATATATCTATGACATGTATCACAGTAGATTTTGTTGGTGTGGGTTAGGATATTCTTGTAATTATTATATTTTACTCTATTTTATATTAAAATTATTAAATATTTACTTATTTATCAATTATGTAAAAATATATAAAATAAATTTGGGTTTATTTCAATTAGAATAATCTAAATCGTAGACATTTTTTATTAGATTTAAAATATCTGATTCAAATAAAAATATATATTTACAATAAAATCCGTTCCCTAATAATAACTCATATTATTTATATAAAATGGTTATCACAGCTTACCTATTTGCGATCGGATCATAGCAATAAAAAGATCATGTTATGTTAAAAAAAAATTCCAGAGTATGGTAGGGGGCCTTTTGATATTTTATGTCATAGTACATTTTTAACTCGGCGCCATTGTATTCTCCCAATGCAATTATACAAAAATATTTTACTTGAGTGTAAAATAATAATAATAATAATAATAATAACAATCAACGGTATACTAGAAACGCGATGTACACTTTATGATAACATTAATTGTAATAACATGAAGGAAAAGAGCTGTGCGCGCGTGAGTATATAGTCGTGAAACATAGTCAGCGATCTGAATAGCTTTATTTTTTCTACTAACGCATTCTAGTTTTTCCAACGTGCGATGTACTGTGGTTTCAGGTTTTTTATTATTATTATTATTTGTACAGATATTATATGGGTTTTCAATAAAACCATAAATTATACTTTTTATTAGTCCATATAGAAATATACATATATATGTATATATATATACATTTAAGGTAATTTTTTTTTATTATTCGACCAAGCAAACGGCTTCTGTATGCATCTGATCAAGAAAAAATGCTGTATTTATGCGATCACACGACCCTTTTGGTAGCCTTTTCCCCATCCCTTCAATCCCCGTTGTTGATTCGACCTAGTTTACGACTATAGTCCGATGTTTTTACGTGCTTAACTTTATTACTATATAGTACTCATACGTTATTCGTGGCATAATTATAGTATAATACAAGTACGATGTACAATATTATATTGTATTTATAAGAAAACACACCCTATTTATTGCAAAATGATAAAATTATAATATTGGTACATAATACATATAAATGCGTTTGCATGTATATATTATAGTGTATTAGTGTGAAAAAGTACGATCGATACCAATACCGATAATACATAAACATATGAGTACTGTTTTTGTGCACATCAATCAAAAAACGAATACGGAATATCTTTAATTGAAAAAGTTTAGTTTTGAATACCCACCTACATATTTTAAACATGGATACACTGATATTTTAAAAATAAGCATTTTAGTTTTGTTTTTTCTATATTTTCTTGATATTACGTATGAATAAGAACTTTTTAAATTTTAAGCTCCAATAGAATAACAATAGGTATTTATAAAGTATATTTAATCTTACAATTATACTGTAAAAAAATAGTAATTTTCATTAATAATAATAGAAGCATTTCTTTACCTATTTCATTTCCGCATAAACTTGGTATAAGGTTTATAATTTTAAAACACGATGGATCTTCATTGCATATCGATCTTGCCATCAAGCAGTTCAGACTTCCTGTAGATGATTTTTCTTCTAAAAATAATAAACAATTATGTAAACAACATTTAATTATAATTATATATTAACATTTATCTTGTTAAACTAAATTAAATCACATTTTTATAATTAGTTTCAAATGAATTTCTCATTAATTTTTAAATGAACAAAAATTACAATATGTAAATATATGCATATAAAAGACATTTACCTATCGTTATATATTATAATAGAACACATAATATATAAATTTCATTTAGATTAAACGTGTTGGAAATAATAGTAAATTACAATTGCAGTGAAACATTTTCTGTACATATCGCTAAGCTGTATTTTAAGTTTGCCAATTCTAACATGTTGTACAGTTTGCGTTATGTGGCAAGGACGGGGGGGGGAGGTGAGCAATTTCAGTGGTGGGCGACGTGTACGGCACAAGTCGTAGGTTTCGCACTAGACTGTAATAATTGCCTTCGAGAAAGGAGTCACATATACTAAATTTTTCGCGACTGTTATTCTTTGTAGTCGTAATTATCAGTAACACAATATCGTCATGAACATTGATAAATGAAAAACGTGCACACGCACATAGTAGATTAAAGATTTTTACGTCGAGCTGGGAAATTATATAACGCGACAAGCGGAGAATTCCGCTACATCATGTACGATGTGCATATTGCCACAGGCGTATTTAGTTACGGGCTACAGGTAGCGTTGCTATCTTAAAGAGGTAGCCGACAATCTAATAAGTAATAAGCTGAAAAAAAATATATATATCGTCAGAAAAAAATACCGTGTTTACACGCTTATGTATAGCTTTTATTATCCGGTGACATGGTATAATATGCAAAACAATATAGATTTTAGTAATATTACTTTAATGGTTTACAAGAAGTCAATAGTTCTTATTTTATTTTATCACACTTGGCGTATGAAAATTATTATTTTCGTTGCTTATTGACAAACCGCATATACTATTTAATTATACAAATAGAACTAATTTTATGACAAGTCGAGGACCCGAAAAATCATTCATTGTACCCGTTGCCCGTAGATTTATACATATAATAGAACTGGATTACCCGGGTGAAAACCTGCGAGGTGGCAACCCTATGATCTCATTGCCCAGAGAGGCAAATTTTTAAAGATCTTAAGAAACGGCAAACTTTTTAAGAATTAGGGAATTGTTATTTTAAAACCCTGAAATATTTTTATATTATCGGTCATTACTTGTTTATACAGTTTCACCATGGCGACACGGACGCCAGTTAAATATGGTAATTAGTAGGGCTCGGAATTTATTGGAGCTAATATGACACAATTGAGGGTGGTAAAATATGTGTTGGTGTTGCCCCTAACCTGAGATTTTTAAACACGCCACTACATATTGCGTATATTAATCCTCTATTACTTTATATCTATTTTTTTTACCAAGTTTTGCGAGTGGTGAATAGTGAATAGAATGTATTTACCGTCCTATAGGGTCGTAAAACTAGTCCGCTGGACTTAAAAGAGTCACACAAAGACACTTTTTGCTATAACAATCGTTACCTACATCACTGTTACCGTTCAACACACATTAGTATATAGAGTGTGACAAGAGCGGTAAGTGAGCAATTACAGTCGCGGACGACGTTTGTGACACAAGTCGCAGACGTATTTCACCCAACACTGGAATTGCCTTTTACCACACGAATCACACATATTATTTTTTGTCGCTTCTCTTATCTTTATCACAGTGAGTTATGACTGACGTGGCCAAAGCCGAATTTTGATTTTGTTTATTTTTTTTATTGATAATATTAAATAAATTTACCTAACAATAATAACAATAATAATATGAATTATGGCACATCGACCAATCAATGCAGTGCATTTACCTAAATATGACTATGATGCCGTGCTGTGCCGGGGTCTGTAATAATAATAAAACTATTAACGATAAAAAATACATAGTTGACCCCGCGAACAAACACAATACCGCTCACCGTGTACCTGAATCACGAATCACACTGACTGCAGCTATACGAATATGAAAAAACTTAAAATACTTAAACAAAACGATAAATGCGAAATTGACTGTAGCCACACGAACGATATACGAATATACCAGAAAACTGATTCACGGTGATGACGATTTTTTCCTAAGCTACAATCGCTCTAAAAAACCAACAAAAGAAAAAACACCTTCACGAAAAACCATGTTCATCAACACATCTAAAACACACGTTGATATTGTTTTTTTCGCAATCTTATTATCACGAAAAAAATATTACCACAAACCAAACATTCTTAAAAATAATAAGCCAACCGAAATATACTCGGCTGTATAATCTAAATAATATATTCAGATAGTGGATATACCTTGGTTAGGTTAAAGACTAACCAATAATGTCTTGTATATGATTCCGCTCGTACATCAACAATGACAATAATAATTAGTAACACAACTGCAGTTTGCAACAATTTATTTGATTTGACTATATCGGTGGTCATTTATTTTTGTTAATATTCGTTATACTACTAAAATCGCTATTGAATTTGGACTACATTTATTTGTATTTATATTTAACACGATTAAAAACACAGATACCGGTATTACTGCGTCACTAGCAGCAAAATATAGAGAACCCACCTACTAGAAATCAGCATATTACATAAAAACGTGAGTCATGTATATATTATAATATTAAATATTAATCTTCTTTGGACATTTACTTTTTGCGTAAATTTTTTAGGTCGTAAAGTATTTTTCCAGTCCTAGGACCGTAAACTAGTATTAATTACCGCCCGCTGGACGGAAATCCGCCATTTGCCATTGCACTTACTCGCATCGAAAATTAAACTTTTAACAAAAAATTATGTACATACTCGTACGTTGACTAGAAATTAAGTATATCCCCCATCCATGTACATTATTGTAAGGCTGACGGCCAATAATCGGTACGTAAAAGGACGGCAGTTCTCCACAATTACACCGTACAAATACCAGACAGCCTTACGATCCTTAATTTTGTCAATACAAGTGTTAATAATTGTCTGAACCAAAATACACATTTATTTGTAATATTATAAGATCCTATATACTATATCCTATATCATATTTACTTTGAAATTACCTATTTTTTACCTGGTTTGCGACACGATTCCGTATGGTGTTTTAATGCAATATCATCGCAGTATGAGTACGCGCAGTTCCATACATTTTTTTTTTTTTTGAAAACAATTCTGTAATTTGTATGATTAAAACTAAATAATTACGATAGAACTATCCACGCTAAGACACAAGCCGAATCAACAATAAAAATTAATTAAATTTCAAAGAACGTTCACAAAATAATGCCACCATCTGATAATGTATTGAAAAAGTTGTACAGCAATATAATTATAATTAAAAAGCACACAACAATACAATAAAATATTTAAATTCAATTGGCTATATGTAAAATAGTATAATTTTAATAATATTTATTATTACATTTATAATTTGAACGTTTTTATTTTATTTTGACGACCCAAAATGTGTTTATATTATTGATCCTACTTTATTTTTGTTATAGGTACATTTTTACAATATAATTTATAATTTTAATATTTTAATGTGTATACTATTCAATATATTACACATACGATATTCTTACTTTACATTTTTAGGTATATATAACATACTGAGCTCCAATAGTACCATAATATATTTGACAATGTTGCACCCAATTTCATACAGAATCGTATTGTATTTCAATAAACAATATAGGCCGTATAGAATTGTATTAAAAAAAAAATAATAATCGTACGCATCCCTAACTTGTTCTCCCTCCTCAACCGCGTTACACCACCGTATCATATAGCATCGAAAATTGAACTTTCAGTATATGCGTGATAATAAACAGATCTGTAGGGTAAAACGTTGTAAATTTATTCTTTTTGTGTTTTCATATTTAATTATTATTTCGTATTAAATTTTCAATCGCCCATTATTATTAATGAATAACATTATTTTTTTGCAGTAAAAATAATAAGCCATACATAATCAGAGCATAATATTACTTAAGTATAGAATCTTAAATTAGAAATATTTATTTAGTTTATAGTTATTTTATATTTGTTTATTTTCAAAGTCTATACACATTACTATACGCATGTACTATATGAATTGCTTTTAACTAGCACTTACAAAAAATAAAAATATGAATAGGATAATTTTTAAAATGTGTATAGCTGTTAAAATTATTAGATATTTATTTTAAGTTAATATATTATATTACCTATATTATATATATATATATATTCATTATACTCATTATCATTCATTATTCGACTATAAATTTCAAGATGTATAAATAATCAAAATCATCTGATAAATTAATAATGTAAGCTGCTTGAAACTAATTAAATATAAAGTCGTAATTCAAAATACGAGTACTTATCGTAATAAAGAGTAATTAATATTAACTTATTACCTATGTTTAAATGGTAATATGTATTATATTATATATTTTTTGAATTTATGATTTCTTTAGAGATATAATGCACAACTGTATCAAAGTTAAAGGCTTATTTCATTAAAATATACGTAAATAATTTAACAGTAACACTTATATTATAGTCACCTGACGAAGTACGCCCTGGTTTTGTGTACTTCAAGTATAGGTTCTATACTTATATAATTGTGGTGTTTCACTAGTGCCCATGCGTCAAAGAGTGGAAAAACGAACAAGAACAATAATTACTCGATTTCAGTGTTTCCTCTACTGTAGCTCACTGTAATTATTTTAGATTTAATAAAGCAAGGAAAGGATCAATTATACAAAAAAAATTTTTTATGAATATATATTATAATAATTATTCAAGTTCTATGCATCAAAACCCTCATATAGTATCTGAATAGATCAGATTTTTATATTTAAATATCTAATATTTTAGATTTTAGAATTATTATAATTTCTTCAATAGTTTTTTCATAATATTTAATAGCTACTCCTTAATAAAAGATATATCGAATTTTATTCAGTTTTACAATTAACGATATTAAATAAAATTGAATATAACAACAAAAAATAAAAATCCTGTACATTTTGTTAAAATAATAATCAAATTTAACAACTTTTTGACTCTTTTATTTATATACTCTAGTTGTAAGTTTTTTTTTAATGAAGATAAATTGTGAACATCAAAAAAGAACTTTTTATTATTTATGGTATAGGTATATGGCGATAATAGCTTGAATAGCCTCTATTTTTGGATAGAACCTCTTTTGCTCGAAACAAATGTACCTATAAAAATACTCCATAAAATTCTCTATGGGATACATACGGAATATAATATATATAAATGCATAATTCATAAGCAAACGACTTGGAGAACTTGCTTTTGCTGGTTTAGATCAATACAACATTTGCTATATAGTCAGCCAGGTCATCTGAAGTAATTTTTGTTGTACATTTTATAAACTGTTTATATATTTATTACAAATAAACTGAAGACTTTAAAAGTTTATTTTAAGCGAATTTTACAAACAATAAACTTTTATGATTGTAATATTTAGTTTTCCGTGTCCTGCAGATTTAACATATCTAAGTACATAAACCAGTGGCTGTGTGGCATCGAGCACTATAGTTAGGTCAGGCCATGGCCTGACCACTATTTTAAAATGTAGTTTTAGTACTTAAGAGGCCAAAAGGTTATAATTTATCATTAGCAGGATATGTATGATTACTTAATGAAAATTAAAGATAAAGTTATACAGGAGGAATAAATAAAATGTAGAAATGTACTAGTATAATAGACATATGTACATGCCTACTTTTATAAGGCTTGAGGGTAGTTTGAGGCCGTTTTATTATAATTTGGTCTAAGAACTTTTTCGAAGTTAGGTGCCTCTAAAAAAAATTCTAAAATAAATCTTTATGTTTAGATAATTTATTAATATTGATTATGTATAATATATTGATATTATATATGTTCCTATACAATCTTGCAACTTTATTTGAATATTATTTATTCATACATTTTTTTCAGTCCTCGTAAGATTTCAACTTACTTTTTATTTTTCCAGTTTTATTAATTTTAATTAAACTAAACAATAATGTACCAAGGCAAGTTATAGTTAAAAATAAAAATCAAATTTTGGTTTTAGTCAAGCAATTCAGTAAATTTAATTTATTCCGTTCAAAATTGTAAAAAATTATTTAATCACATAAAATATTTTTAGTATACTAGGTGGATGTTTTAAAAATAATTTAAAAAGGTAATTTTCACTAAAATAAACGATAACTTTTTCGTTCAAATTTCAATTAAAACTCATATAAGAAATTATTCAATCATAAACCGGTTATCTAAGTAATAAATTATTAATTATTACTAAAACAAACTGTTATTATTCACAATCTAAATGATGATATTGTATTTTTTACAATTTTAACATTTTACCATCCTATAATAATGAATAATATATCTAAATAATCTTGTACCTATACTGTAATTATTTATAAGAGCCATAATAATAATGTGCCCCTTATCAACAAATCCTAGAAACTTAGATTTATTGTATTGACTCGTACGTTGCAATCTAGAGGGTCATATAATAGTAGATTTGGCTCACATTTTGGATCGTCTCCAATTTTTCATAAGCCTCCATTGCTCACAACTCTTGCCAAACTACCACAAAAGTCCCCATTGCGTCTGAATGAAGGTTATACAGATCAGTAAAGGATAATATAGAAATATTATACATAGGTAACTATTTAAGAATAATACAATTTAATATTACACTATACTATCGTCTTTAAAATAATTCAACAATCTTTTTGCGCAATATAATTGAACATAATCCGTTCAAATATTTCACACTGAGTTATAATAGTAAGCGATATCCGTCGAATAGCACAATATTTTTCTTGCCTGTGAAATATTAAGTACTACTTAGAAAAGATAAATGTTTTTCTGTTAACTAATACGGATTTTAAACAATTATAATTGCGACAATTTAAATTTTCATACCTATAATACCAGTCGTGTATCCAAGAATATTTATTGCAGAAATAATATAAAAAAAGTTTCTTTTTTGTAAGGTATAATGGAAATAAGATGATAATATAATACGAATAATGCAATAGAAGCTATACAAAACAATTTAATTTAGTGACAGTCTCTCCAGGTACAACCATAGTTTAATATTATTTGAATACGAAATTTTTATTCATTCAATTATTTGTTTGCATGTGTCTACGTGTGTATGTGTGTATGTGCGATGTTTTCTCCTACGTGTAAATTGCTAGTAGAAGTACTAACTTATACTAGCGTGGTTAAAACTATTTAACCACGCAGATTAATGAAAAGAGATTTCTCTACAGAGATAAATATAAGCATACCAATTCGATTATGGATATAAGAATACTCAGTGCCATTTCACTTCACATTAGTTTTAATAACCGGTCGACCTCGGCCCCAGGCAACACAATATTTTTATTTGTTATTCTTTAATATATTAACATAATTATTCATAAAAAAAAATACTAAACAACCACTATTATTATCATTTAGTACAAAATTATTCACTCTTCAGCAATATTTATGTTATGAATAAGTGTTGGCTGTAGAACCTCAATTATCAAGAAATTTCTCATCTGTCAACGTCAGTTCAAGTGTTAAACGTCACTCTTCTATACGTTACATGGTTTGTATTTATATACCGACAAATATCACCTACTGAATTTAAGTATTTTCGATTTCAATAAATGTCCTAAATTATTTTTTCAAACTAATACTTATTTGAACTGAGACACTGTATTGTAGTATAAAATAATTTAAATAGATACAATTTCAATATAAAATTTCAAGCGATGTTTATCATTACCTACCCCAAAAAACGTTAACAATATTGCAACACCAACATGTACTCTGCTTTGTTCTACATTTAAAATAATTTTAAGAAATGTTATTATAAATCATGCATTACTAATATAACTATAACTTAAGATAAAATAAAAATTACATTATCAAAACACATTATTTATAAAAAATAAGAGTTAAAAAATTAAAAAAGACTGTAAGGAGTATTATGCTTATAAGTTGCTGGTAATTGATATAAAATAAAAAATTATTTTCATTATTTAGACATTTTAGACCATTATGATTTGATTTGGTTAATATTTTCTTTATAAGTAATTCATGAGTTACCATATATTTACTAATACATTTCGTACTCTAATAAGAATTATTAATATTGTATAGAATTAAAATTATAAGAATAATATAGTTATTTAATTATTTAAGTAAATTATTACCTAAATAGATAGTTACCTGTAGTTTTATACAAAATTGTATGTCAAATGTAGTAAATCATGAAAAATATACAGTTAAATTTAAATTGTGGCAATTTTCTACTATTAAATTTAACTATTGATGGGAATTGGAACTATTTAAGTTACGAAACATTCTATGGAGGAGATTATTATGCTCATAGAAAGTGAAATAAGTGAGCCAGCTCGAGGAAACAACTGGTGGTTTTTGGTGGGATAAAATGGGATGCAAAATGAGATTAAATAAAGGAGATCTGGCACATCTAGTATTCTAGTGCACCTTTTAGAAGAGAGGATATAAAAATGTGATCCACGTTAGGTTAGGTAAGACAGGAGAAAATGCAGTTCCATATGAATCCGGTATCTTATCCGGATATTTTACCAGGTATACTTATAACAGTCATAACACTATAGACGCATCTATATTCTAATGGAAGATGCATATGCATGCAATTAGATTCAATCATTATGTTAGTAAAGCAAATACCTAAATACTCATCCTGTATAATCCTCCAAACCTCATTTGTTATTATAAGTTAAGCTGTCAAATTGTATTCGCTATTTATACAGTGATCCAATTTCAGTATCACAAGATAAATAGCAGCAAAAAATACATTTGAAAATAAAAATTACACTTGAATAAATTGCTCGAAAATTAAAAGTCTTTGAAAGCTAAAAAATCAATCTGTCCACAAATATATCTACTAGATTTTAAATATTTAAATAAATACAGAGATAATGTATCAATTTTTATCACTGAAAATTTAAAAATTATAACTAAAAAAATATATTTTTAAACAAATAATATTATATATTTATTAATTTATTAATTATAAAACAATTATAAAGAATAAATAAGTATAAAATATAATTTAAGATATTGAACAAATCATAAGGATTAATCTGCAAGAACTATTTATAAAACGTGACTTTCTCATCCAAGTCCGTAATCCACAATATTTATACAAAGCATTCTACTATAAAGTAGATGAAAAAAATTATAGTTATAATAGAAAACATTTTTTTGGTTTTATCAGTATTCAGTACACGGAGAAAACACGAATATTGTTTGTCGTGTTGTCATGAAATATTTTATTTTACTTTAAAAAAATTAATGTGTATAATATTATATTAATGAGTGGTTAGAATCGTGATAAACATAAAAAAGTTTTTTATTTAGAAAAAAAACTAAAATCCATAAAATATCTGAATATGTAGTTAATTATTACCAAATATTAATATCAAAATAAAAAGTTTTTAAGGCATAATAATTCAATAAAAGATTAAATAATTTTTAAATAAATATATTAGTTTCTAAATCTTATAATACTATAATCAAATATTAAAATTCAAGAAAATGGTTAAATATGAAATATCTCTATCACAGTATTAATTTTTTAACGGGATAATATAATATTTAAGTATTAAATATAATTTACTCCAATGTCCACCGAGTACGTTAAAAATGTAAATCTATATATAAATATATAAATAAAAATAAATAAATATTAATAAATTATTCTACTATTCGATGATTTTGCATATCTTATTACGCTTTATTTTATAATTTTATACCTCAAGGTAAATCACATATGGAGTCGCTTTCTTAATTGAAAATATACTATTCTATTATAACTATTATAAACAATAAATTTATTATGTAATTGTTTATAATTTTCAACTATTATAGAAAATGTATATGTGTACGTGTATGTGTATGAGTATGTACAGTACCAGATAAACCACCAGTCAGTGGCGTATTTAGGAATTTCAGGATAGGGGTAACACATATTTTACCGCCCTCGATTTTATTATTTTAACTCTAATAACTTCCGAGCCCTACTAATTTATTACTACTGTTAGGTACTTAACTGGCGACTGTGTAGCCGTGGTGAAAGTGTAAACAACAGATATTACAAAATTATTTCATATGGTTTTCAAAAAAATATCTTCCATCCTTCAAAATATTAAAAAACTCGCCGCTCAGGAAAACGGCTGTAACACGATTGCGCTTGTCCTACCTTTTTACATGTAAAAAACTTAACACAATTGCGCCCGTTTTACCTTTTTACCTACAAAAAACGCAACACGATTGCGCTCCGTGAAATATATGTCAAAATATATGTCTCCCATACAAGACATACAATTCAAGATCGATATCCTATAATGCATAAGCTAAGTAATAAGTAATAATCAGGTATTTTAGTAATTATTATTAGGTATATTGTATATAGAAACTTATACGAGATAATATTTTATTGTTAATTTATCTTATCTGTATATAATATATCCAGGGCCGGATTTAAGGTTAGATAAGTCATATCTTTTTATTTTGTCAAAAATGGATTGTCAGTCTTAAGTCTGTAAAATTGGGAAGGAAAATTGATAAATATATAGTAAATACAGTCGAACATGGTCTGTATTATAAACTATCGACTGTATTTTTAAAAAATTTATTGGGCAAAGACCTATATTTATAAGGGCAAGACATATATTTCACGGAGCGCAATCGTGTTGCGGTAAAAAAGTAAAACGGGCGCAATTGTGCGGATTTGCTGGGCGCAATCGTGTTACGTTTTTGCATGTAAAAAGGTAGGACGGGCAGTGTTTCACCGCAGGAAAACGGAACCCATATTCCATAACTATAAATACGCCCCTACTACCAGGCCAAGCGGTGAATTGCACCAGGCCCCACTCTTGAAAATAAGTAGGAGGCTAGGCCACCGATGTTATAACTCCTTAAATACCTATCATAAACTAACATTCTTTGTGAAATGTATAATATTTTGAATTTTTCAAATATTTTATTGGATTTTGATTTAAAAGTTAAACCTATTTTTAATTTTTTCTCCCAGGTAGTGAATTATTGTGAAAATTTGATAAATTAGCCATAGTGTTTTCATTTTTTATAATTAGGTACTCATTATCGTGTATGTTGTTACGGTATAGTATATTTGTATACTTATATATTTGTATGTACTGTATATTTGAATACATCGCGACTTCAGTCATCGTCTGCAGCGCTATCGAAATCAAAATAGACGTATCTATATCCTATACAACATATTTCCATTCGGCTATTCCCCACATTATAATATTTTGTCATGACTTATGAATCATGACTATTTTATATACAACATTTTGATGCTGTTTTTAGTAATTACCGTATTAATAAAAAATAACTATGTAAAAAATGGGGAGGATGGAAAAATTTGAAGAAAAAAGAAGATCATACGCAAATAAATATTTTTACGACAATTTATATGGAAATATGATTAATATCATTACAACCCAAGATAAATTTTAAATAATTTTTTTGTGTTGAATACCATTTTATCTCAACCTATTAATGGGTTTAAAAAGGTTTAAATTATGCATGACGTATTAGAGGGCTTAAACTTTTTAAACATAATTATTTTTTTAACAAAATCGAAGAAAATACTATCAGAGTCTCATATAATTTTTGTTCATCTTATAAATAAGATACTAATTCTGACTTCCGATAACAAATGATATAAAAAATATAGCAAAAATATGACAACAATATATGGGTATATACTATCTTAATGATTACTATAAAATTTGTTTTAATGTACCGAATATTTAAAGACAGATTTGAGAACTGACAAAAGTTCTGAGGATAACCATAACGTGAAACTACATAGATTCGAATAGCTTACACACGTTATAAAAAGATCCTACTTAGAGTACTTAAAAGTGGCAGACGAGTGAAACCCCATAGGAAAGAGACAAGTAGATTGTCAAAAGAAAAGATGAATAGATGGAATAAAGCAGAACTTTAAAAAATTAGTAATATAAAATTGGGAAGACAAAATACAAATTGGAGAAAAATAGAAGGTGTTGGTGGTGGCAAAAACTCTTGAAGATTTATAATGACAGACAGAGAGAGAGAAAGAGAGAGAGAGAGAAAGAAAGAATAAAACCGAATTGGTTATGATTATTAGTTATATAAGAAAAGCACTATTGTGGTTAAGGTGACTTTTAATAAAAGTGCTCACCGAGTAATGTACGAGTATAATATCTATTTTCATAAATTGTCAACTACCTATAAAAATATAATTTTTATTTTTTTCTTTAATAATAAATAAATTCAAAATTTAATTTTAAATAAAATATATTCACTTTTGAACTTACCTTTAAATAAATAAAGTCTTGTATACTGACAAAAAGTTTTATGAAACTTGGTTAGTTTGATTAAATCATTTTAGCTATACTTCAATGATCTACAGCCTCTAATAAACTTACTTGAGTATATATAAAATATTTCTGAGCTCCAAAAAAACGGAACTAAGTTGTTAGCCAAATATTGATTATATTATAATTTATAAGAAAAGTTAGTAATTCATGATCGAAAAATGTTAAATTTAAATATTAAATCGTCAATTGATTAAGTATATATACTGTTTAATGACTTTCATAATTCACAGTCCACGTACACAAGTATCTAGTACGATGTACCTTAAATAAAATATACTCCGACAATTTACATAGATGAATACATTTAAATTGTGCGCTGATAGGAAATTAATAAATTGCATTTTCAGTCATCGTATAAACATGATACTAAGCTAAAAAAAAGTTTTTTACTTGCACAAATCCAACAAGGAGTTTTTTTTTATTTATATTTATTTATTATTTTTAAATTATATACTTCAAGTGTTATACGAAAAACATTAATAGTTTAAACATTTAAAATATAATTAATGTAACAAATTTTACGAGTGAGAAATACATGTCTTATAAATACATTAATAGTGGACTTTACGGTATCAAGAGTAATATTTAACATACGAAAGAACGTTTTAGTCAATAAATTGTTTTTGCTCAATACGAATAATTTAAATTTTTGAATTAATCTCAATGATATTATGATATTCATAATATCATTATATTGCACAATTTATTTCTGAGAAAACTTCAGTTTTTCAATAATAAAATGGCTTATTAAAGTTCTATTATACTATTTCAAAGATTTATGTGAGTAATAGATATGTATATAGTTATTGCTTGTACAAATAATTATAAATGTTATTTCAATGATTTGATCTTTATAAAAAAAAATCGTTACAACTATAGAAATGTACAATTACAGATAAATTAATTTAGAATAAATTAATCTTAATAAATACGGTTATGAAATCCTCTATGATTTTAGGCTTTATTACAAGAAATTGTAAAATTTATCCGGTTGTTTTTAAAACATTATATAGTACTTTAGTCCGAGCAAAATTAGAATACAACACTGTGGTTTGGTCGCCATACTTAAATTATCAAATTCAAAACTTAGATAATATCCAAAACCGTTTCCTTCGATTCATGGCCTCCAAATGTAATTTAATTCTTTTGCGTCATTCTTCTTATGAACTATTACATTATTTTGATATTGCTAGTTTATCCGAACGAAGAAAAATATATGATATGAAATTTTTATTTAAGCTCATGAATGGTTATATCAACAGCCCTGAAATTTAAGGTTCTCTCAATTTTTATGTCCCTCAGTGTAGAACTAGATCAACCACTATGTTTTATATTTTTACATATAAAACAAATTATGCTTCTGCTTCTCCTATGAATAGGATAATGTCACTAGCTAATGAATTAAAAATTGATTTATTTAACTTTAATTCAATTGAGTCATTTGATTATTATGTTAACAGAATTTTTTTTATTTAAATATTGTATTTTGTATTATTATTGTATTGTTATTGTATTATTTTTATATTATTATTGTATGTTAAACGTTGAACTTAATTATATCAAATTATTGCAATTGGATCATATGATCCGTTGAAATTAAATAAATAAATACACTGGTCTTATATTATATTTTTAATTTTTTAAAGTTGAAATGCGAAGTTTTTACGTATTTGTAATATCAAATGTTCAGAATACTAAATGGATAATGAACATTGGCATGCATAAAAATCTATTTTAAACTATTAAGGCTCTATCAATGTTCAGATTAGTGTTAATAAATGTTTAAATCGAAGAATATGTAATAATATAATCAATTATTTCAGAGAATACATTCATTATTTCTAACTATAGGGTATTCTGAGTAATGAAGATTTAACGGTAAAACTAATTTTTCAAAAACTCTTTTTTTCTTAGAAAAATATCTATATATTATTACGGAGAATTTAGAGATTTGTTACCCCTGAAAAATAACTGTTTTACTCATGTGCCTATCAGGAGATAAGTGCACAAGATTATTATAAATATTTAGGATCACGGCCGTTATCAAAAAACAGAGCAAATTTAGAAACATGATTAAAAACAAGTTACGAAACTATTGTGGAGTATATATAAATATAAATAAATAATAATATATAGTAATATATATAAATGTAATATATTATATTGGTTTGAAAATTATTATAAAACAATGTGTTTGTATGCCTTTTATGACATTAAATCACTCTGACTTAGCTCTAAATCTATATCAAATTGAAAATACATTCTTCGTGACATTTACAATATTATTAATATTTACTGTTGTCCGTTACTATACTATACTAACTATCAAACAATAAAAAAAGTTTTATGTATAGTTCTTTGAAAGATAATTAAATTAAATTATCTAAACAAATACTAAACTGTTTTAAAAGAACTGCCAAACTGAGCTACACAAATGTATTTTTTTCAATTTCGGCCAAAGTTCTTTGTCTTGTGGTTAAAAACAGTAGACACTTTGAGAGTTACTCATTCATTAAATATTAATCCAAGTTGGCTATTGTTTTTAATGCATCACAACCACTTTATAACATTATACAGGTTGTACTACTATGTGACCGTCAAGATATCGCAGGTGTTAACCACACTGTTCTAATATGATATTCTACATCTATGTTTCTATTGTGTTTTCGAATGATCGTGTGTAAAATCAAGCTCGCTAAGATAAAAATGTGAAGGGAAAATATTTTACAACCATATTTAGGGCACAAGTAAAAAAAAAATTTCGGACGTCATAATATTACATGCCCTCTAAGATATCGATTCGTGTATGTGTGCTACAACAACGTCGACCGCGACGGCGGCGCAGCGACGGTTAAATGGAATGTTGCGTGCCGGGTTCAGTTGCCGTTGTAGTTTTTATTTTAATTTAATTTTTTCCCTTACAACCCAAAGGCCGCGAGACGACCACGTGCGGTTATTAAATTTCCACAACAGAAAGAACCAACGGTCACTCCGACACCGCGTTTAAAATTACGACACTCAGTATTTATTCCAGTAGTTATTCTAGTATTATTTCGCCTGATTGCACGTGAAGGATTATTGAAATATTCGAAACTAATCAAATCGAACCTTATTTATTTACAACAATGGCGGCAAGTGGCATATTTTAACACAACCGTCGCCAACGAGTACCCATATAACATCAATATTTCATATACTGTTGGTATTATATCTATCGTATAAACAATAAATATATTATAATGGAAACAAAAAAAAAAAACTATATATTAGGTTCAACATAAACTTAATATATAAGTATAAATTTTCAATATTTTGTACCCTAAAATGCAATGTAAAACTGCATACTCCTAGAAATGACAATTTTTATTTCTGTAGAAATTCATTTTACTCTTTCCATCTCCTTCACCGCTTTTTGAACAATATTGAACAAGTGTACTTTCACCCATCAATACGTGAAATGTGTATTTTTTTATCTATCAATAGATATTTGCAGGAAATAGAAATTAAACTATACAGCGTAACCAAATCCTCACGTCGATCCGTGGTATGAAATAGTTGGTGCACTGTTCTCGGGGTTCATTTAGCAAATGTGTTTGAACATTTAATAGATATTTTATATTTTATATGCTAGACTAACATTTGAAAAGGAGTGAGCAAAGAGGGTAGTCGCTCTTTTAAAAAAAAAAATTGTTCAAACCAATGCAGATCATTGGACATCATGATGTACATTTTTTTTTAAAAAAATAGCTCTTTCTTACTAAATAGTTTTCAACCCCCGTCCAAGTAGGTCCAGAGGTAAACGCGGAAAAAATGAAGGAAAAATAAAACCCGGGATAACGATTACTATTGATTATTAATATTATTGTCATCGTCATATTTTATACACGTCACTTGTATAAATACGATATCTATCATGGGTAGGTTGCATGTGTACGTATTGTATTTTATTATTATTATTGTCCATCTCATTTATACGAACACAAGTGGCAATAGGAAAAACAACGGGCGCGTGTGCAAAATCATACTGATTTTATTTAGGCTCGAGACATTTACCGCAGACGTGCCAAAATAGGTAGGTACTTAATAATATTATAATATATAAATTATATATAATATATTATTATTATGGAGCAGAGTAAAATTACAAAATGCGTGTGACCATTATAATATACGCATTATATTATTGTATATGATTACGGTGAAAGCCCGTAGTTACCTCGATGGCCCTCGACGGCGGTGATGGTCGGCGGAGACGTGACAGCCGCCCCATAGCCGGCAGCGGCTGCGGCCACCGCGTAGTTGGGCGTCGCGGACATGGGCCCCGGCGGCGAGTTGACGGGATCGCAGCACTCGCGTTCCGGGTACTCGCTGGCCACCGCGGTGCCGGCGGCAGTCGCGGCCATCAACAGCCACGCGGCCACGAACATGGCTTGCAATCGACGGCTTACCAGTACCGCGGTACAGGACGGACAGTGTCCATGCGATGTTACGGCGCGGTCGCCGTTCCCTTCGGCGGCGGCTGAGAAAACGGCTTCGGCGACGTCGCCGAGGAACGGATGGTATTCAATTTCACGCCATCATTGTGTGATCCCGTACGGCTGTGACGATCCGGCGGGAACGGGGACGGGATAAACGCGGGTCGCTCGAATAATTTGTTGGTGGATATAAATAATATTGAACCGCGTGTCGTATAATGTAATAGAGGTATGTGCCTATAGATTTTTCGTAAACGTTCAAATGTCGTGTGTATCGTGAATGCTGTACCGCGTGACACGCAGCACGTACACATGCGTTCGGCAAGAAGTCGGTGCTTGGTATTATAATATAATACGTATACACGTGCTAGCAGGCGACGACGTCGAGAGTGAGCGGGAGAGAAAATTGACGATAAAAAAAAAGAATTTAAATTATAAAAAAAAATTTCGCCGACGGACGGAAGGAAAACGTGAACGACAATGATGATAATAATAACAAAATAACAATATAATTGTAACAACACGACGCGACCCCGTCCCCTGAACCCGCGGCGGCTAACGGTGGACGGCACGCGGAGAGTGCTGTTCGCGCGCGGCGCCCAAAGTACGACTGAAAAAAGTTCCGTGGCGCGCTTTCGACGCGTAGTGCGGAAACACCGCGAACACACGCGCGCACGCACACACCTAGCCGTACTACACGAACACCGCACCCCGTACGAGCGCGCCCCCGCCGACGCACGACGGGCGCACCCGCAACACCCGCGACACCCTCATACGCAACGCGAACACAAACGTTTCGGCGTGTGCGCGCTTCGCACCACCGACATTCGGGAACGTGCATGGGGGATCGCCGTCTCGTCCTAGCCACGGTGTCTGGGGGGGAGATCCATTTAACACGCCGTTTTCTCAGTCGATTTTTAAGATTTTGTCCTTCCCTCTTCGGCCGACGCGCGCGATCATTTACCAACATTACGCGAGACGAACAGATTGTGCGAGAGACCGCGGTTTATGTCTATTATTATTAAGGTGCGGATTTGTATGTATTTACATATTTGTCATGGGTGATGATAATCGAATGATTATTCTATATAAATATGTTTCAGAACTATCTGAGTGTTTTAAGCTACGGTTGATAATACATATTTATACATCTTTGAGGTTATTTATATATTTTTTACATATCTGTGTTAAATATTTCCCCTATTTTAAAAAAAATTGTCGTCGTCGCTGTTAAATCTGTTTAAAAATATATATTCGTACGTCCTACATCGCGACTCTTTAGTATTTATGCGCCATTAATATTGGACTAAATCACGATTAAATATATACACATATACCGTGGATTGCACATATATTGGCCTAATAACTATAACTTCTGTTGAGGTGGAACGGTCCTTTAGCCGCTACAAAAACGTATTGCGATTTACTTTTGAACATTTAAAAATGTACATGATCGCCCATTGTTTTGTTGACAACGAGGATACTTGACAGTTGCCTTCAATTAATTAGTTCAATGAATTTAGTTGGTAAGTGTATAATTTTAAATGTAATGTATAGTTTAATAATAAGAATCCAACGTATATAGTTTAAATGTATTTTGTACGAATGTATCTTATTATATGTATAATATAGATTAAAGTTTTTATTAAAAATTGATTTTTTTTTTTACATATCGTGTATTTTTAATTACACATTTAGATAAAAATAAATACATATATATGTACATATTTTTTAGTTTTAAATACATATAAATCCGCACCCTATCTATATTTTTTTTCTCCCGCAGTTGCGCACAGCCCGTCCGTCGTCGAGTTTTGGCAAATTCGGGTGCGCAATATTGTTTAATGGAGTTTTTTTTTTTCTTCTATTCTTCGCGTCCATACACCACCACCCGCCGTCGCTGGTCCGTGTAGCATATAACAGTTTTGGGTAATGAACACAAAAGCGATAACGTTCAATTTTATGAAACTACACCTATTATTTATTTATTTTTTTGTCTATTAATTTAAACAACTATGGCCATTATCTGTAATGCTGGGTACACACATTCAGTTTCAGTTCAAACTTAACTTAAGGTAAGTGTGTTCAGATAAGTCTGAGCTCGTGATTTGCTACACACTACTCGTATCAGTTAAGTGCAGTGATTTCATGAAGTCCGACATGATGTTCAACTGTTAATTATTATTTTTATATATAATATGTACAATGTACTCCACTGATTGATTTGATGAATATATAATATAACACATATACGTTATAATAATACATATATTATATGATAAATATACGATTCCAATAAACATTATTGAAAAGTTTCAATATATTACTTATTGACATATATGCTTGTGGTCGTTCACGCCAATTTAAAAATGTCAAAAACAACTAGTTTAGTTCATGCCACGCTTAAGACTCAACGAGCCTTCAGTTTTTACATACATATGTTAGGACTTATTTGCACGGCCAGATCAGCTCAGTCAAGTTTTAAACAAAATCTGAACGTGTGTAAAGCCCTTATTATGATATAGAAATGGTTGATTTGGGAAAGTTTTAAGTTTCGGAACACGCTTTACCCATATAAATGTATATGGGACATGGCTTCGTCGCCAAGAACCGGATGGTCAACCTTCCGGGAGCTAGCCGCGCTGGACGGTGCTTAACCGCAACACTGATCAGCGACTGCGGCTAACCCAGGAGGTAGATATAGTTCAATTTATTTGAAGCAAGCAAAAGGTCAAGGTCGAGCGATATAATAATAATAACTAGGTATGACAAAAAAAAACTGCCGTTAGAGAGTTCTTATCTTTATAGATTTATACTATACAAATGTATACATAAGTATATAACGAACAAAATATTAAAAATCATACAAGTTATCAAAACACAATTTTTAACATTTTTGGCCGTTGAGGTAACACACTCATTAACCCATTATATTATATTATAAGAATAACATTTTAATTACAATACCTACTAAAATATATTATTTTTAATACTATTTAGACATGATATAAAATATTATAAAACCAATTATATTATAATGTTTTGTTATTAACTAGATGATTACGAATAATTTGTAATTATTTATAAAATAATATTTGTATGAATATGAAATTATAATGTATTAAATAAAAAACATTACGGAAAGGCTATCTAGAGAATGATGTATTCAATACAACTATTGATAACTTAAGCATATTAGTGGGTATTAATTAGAAACCCCAAAGAAATATAATTAATACTTAATTTTAATACTAATCGCCTACCAGGATTTGGTTACATGACGTGTTTTATTCTGTGACCAGCAACTAAATACAATTATTTACCAACTTTGTACTATAACGAACAAAATGTTATTTTTACCGGATTTCAATGTTTATATACTTTTGTCATGGCCCACGGGTATAAGACTTTCTGAGTGGGCACAATGCATTGTTTGTTCGGATAAAATTAATTTTCTTTCATTTTATTTTTTTTTTTTCTACGTTAAAGTTTAAATAGGTATGAAAAGTAGGTACATTAATACTGCATTCCATATTAGAAAAATTGCACGCCTTCAAGTTACAGTTGTGCACATTGTCCACCTCGTTACTCATGTCATAATTATTGTAACGAGCATTGGATAATTAATAAAACAAACATTCTATCACATTGAGATGAAAGCGGAAAAGTAAAAAAAAACTTTTATTAACACATTAACATGAACAAGAACATGTATTTTTATTAGTTTCAATATTGTTTAAAACAGGAGTCACCAACCAATAGATCACGATCGACTGGTCGATAATTCTAGACATATTGGTCGATCGCATGATAAAAAATCGAATCGCATAATCTGTATATTATTATTATTATGAAGAAACAATAAATTATTCCTAAAGACCTAAATTATCTTGAATGTCAATTACTAGGGAATTAAAATTTCAAATGTTACTCAAAAAATTGTTTAAAAAGGTTTGTGACCCCAGGTTTAAAACATATATATATATATATATACGTAAACAACCTATGATTTTAAGCGGCTTTAAATTTTATTTTAAAATTCTTATAAATGTAAAAAACATTATTTCAATACGTCATTTCTAATTAAAGAACATATTATTTAAGTATCAAAAAAATGCTTAAATGTTTTAAAGAAAAATTAATTTATAACTTTATAAATATAAGTATCTACCGACTACAGAGTTCCCTAGAAGGTTAAAAATAAAAAATACCAACAAATAATGTATTAGACTCAATATATATTTAACAATATATATATACAATATAATATAATATAATATAATATAATATAATATAATATAATATAATATAATATATATAATATATATATATATATATATATATATTTAACTATATATATTTCATTATTTTATTTTATATTCTGAACGGA